>CM026888.1:40627606-40670991 GCA_015227895.2 Colaptes auratus
CCGCCGCAGCGGTCATCGCCTTCCTTCGCCCCCCACCACCTCCCCCAGTGAGCACAGGGCACAGCCATCTGCAAGCACAGAGCAAGCAGGGCAGCTATCAGCTGGGCAAGGTGGCTCCAGCCACTGCTGGCTCCCACACAGCCACAGGAGTTCAAGCAGTGCTGGCCTGCTGCTGCTGACCACAACCTCGTCGCCAGCAGTGACTCTCAGTCATGCCTGGAACAGACTTGTTTGTGAGCCCAGCAGGGCTGGGCTTCCCCACAAGCACTGCTCCAGGTCTGGAGCCTCTACTGCAAGAAGGATCTGGAGGTGCTGAAGGTGTCCAGAGAAGGGCCAGGAGGAGGAGCAGAGGGCTGGAGCTGCTCTGCTCTGAGGACAGACTGAGGGTTGGGGTTGTGCAGGCTGGAGAGGAGAAGGCTCCCAGGAGACCTCATTGTGGCCTTCCATATCTGCAGGGGGCTCCCAAACACTGGGAAGGGACTTTTGAGGTGTCAGGGAGGGATAGGACTGGGGGGATGGAGCACAACTAGAAATGGGAGATTGAGATTGGCTGTGAGGAAGAAGTTGTTCCCCAGGAGGGTGGTGAGAGCCTGGCACAGGCTGCCCAGGGAGGGGGTGGAGCCTCCTGCCTGGAGGTGTTTGCAGCCAGGCTGGAGGTGGCTGTGAGCAACCTGCTTGTGGTGTGAGGTGTCCCTGGCCATGGCAGGGGGTTGGGACTGGCTGAGTCCTTGAGGTCCCTTCCAACCCGCCAATTCTGTGATTGCACAGCAAGTGATGGAAGAGAAACCACCCCCACTGGGAGCACCTCTTGGATGGCCCTCCTGGAAAACTGCAGCAGCAGTAGGAATGCCTGGACCTGTGCCCCTCCGCTCAGCTGTTCCCCTCCCCTCCAAGGAGCTCAGGTCACAAAGGCTGCAGGATGCACTGCTGCTACCAAACCCAAGCTCCACAGCTTCCTGCTGCATCCCACCTCCCACAGGACCATGCCCCCCCCATCCCACAGCACCTCCAGCCCCAGTGTGGGCTCCCTTCACACAGTTGCTGTGCTCACAGCTCCAAGCACACCCACCTCTCCCCAGCTCTGCGGCAGGTATCTTGCTATCTACTATGTTTTTTGCCTGTCTCCTCAAACTCAACAGATGGACAAAGCCTCCCTATATTACTTTTTTGCCTTGGGGCAGAAACATACACAGGAACTGCACTGCAGAGGGAGAAACCCCTCCCGGTGGCTGAGATCTCCTCAAAAATGTGGACTTGGAGGCTGATCTTCTGCTTCCCAAGGGAGGAGAGAGGGGTGGGCTGAGCAACCATCTGTACTTAGCAGTGATTGCAGGGACAAGCACACTGAGGCCAGTCCTGCTTTGCTCTCTCCTCCAGCTCCCAGCATTGACTTTCATTTTGGGAAGAGTGTGGGGAAAAGGCAGGCAGGGATCAGCAAGCAGCTGGAGCCTTCAGGTGCAGGACTAACCCCTTGCCCCATCCCAGTGCTGAGACTCAGCTCCCCAGTCGCCCAGGCAGAAGGCCCAGGACCCCTGAGCTCCCAGACCACGGGAAGGGCTTCTGCTGTCCTCCAGTATCGGTGTGCCCCCACCACACGGCAGGCGTGGTGCTGCTCCCCCGGGCCGGCGCCCGTGCCAGCGAGCCGACCCCACGGGAGCAGAGGGGCGAGGCTGAGCCCGGGAGGAGAAGCCTTGGTGGCCAGGACAAAAGGAAAGAAAATAAAGCTGTGTGAAAGAGAGCTGACAAAGACAACAAACCCATGAAAGAACCCACCCTCCCCAAGCCCCCCGGGAGCTGAGGGGGAAGCCATATGGACGTGTGCAGGACACAGCTCTCCCGGACAGCTGCCTCCATAGCCTCCCGTGCGGGGGAGGCGTCAGAGGTGAGCCCCCCCACTTGCACCCAAACCGAGGGATTAGAGGTTCACCAGTCTGTGCTCTGAAGATGAAGGGCACAGCTGGCTGGGTGAGGGCAGTTCCAGGCAGCCCCCCTCCTCCCTGGCCCAATTAGGAGGAGGAAGGCCACCCGCTCTGTGCGCCAGTGAATGGGCAGCCGAGGGGTCCCTCCTGCAACCAGGAGCTCTGGCAGCCCCACAAAGGCAGCCCTCACTGTGCAAGCAGCCACAGCTACAGCCTGTACCATCCAGCAGCACAAAGCACCTATTCTGAAGGGTGCTTTTGTCCCCCAAGCGCCCTGCTGCTCCCCATCCCGGGGGTTGGACTCAGGATTCCGTTCATCCTTCCCAGGCAGCCTCTCCCCCTGCCATGCCCCAGGCTTGGAGGCCATCACCCACTGGGCTCCTCAGCATCTGAGGAGAGCTTGCTTGCTGTACCCCTCCCATTCAGACGGGCCCCCTGCCTGTCCCAGTGACTGCTGGAAGGAGCCCTCAGGCCCCCCCTGATGCACCCTCCACCCACGGCTTACAGAAGACCTTCCAGCTTAGGAACCTGCCAGCTCTCCCCAGTGACAGCTGAGAGAACCCCCGGATAGGCAGCAGAGCATTTTGCCAAAGCACTCTCTGAACAAGTCCCCCAGTTTCTTGGCTCCCTGTGAGGCTGTTTAATACTGCTCCTTCTCTGCTCTGTCAGAACCCATTCCCTCAAGGAGCTGCTTTCTCTGTGCAGCAGCTGGCAGGGACTCCCACAAAACCAAAGCAACTGCACCCCTGATAGGGGAGGCATTCCAAGGCTGTTGCACAGATCCCTTCTGGGTGGTGGGCAGCAAAAGCCTGCCCAGAGAGGAGATGCCAGCCTCCCAGGAGGACACAAGTGCTGCTCTGCCAGGCCAACCATGCAAAGGCCCCATGCAAAGGCCGGGCTGAATCACACCCAGCTCACAGGGCACCCTCGCTGGCTGGCTGCCCCCTTGCCAGCTCTGAAAGCTGCCCTGAGTGGGCCAGCTTGCCACGGGTGAGGAACCACTGCTTCTGCAGAGGAGACACCTTGGCACCAGCCCCACCATGGGCATCACCCCAGGACCACCCAGCTCCCCGGGGCCAGGAGAGCCTCATCTGAGAAGGGGCTCCTGGGAAGGGCTACTGGAGATACTGGCAGCCCGGTAGGAGGCATCAGATATGGGATGTCAGAGTCCCAACATGGCACAGAGTCAGCCAGGTTGGAAGAGACCTGCAAGATCCCCAAGTCCAACCAATCACCCACCCTAACTAATCACCCAGACCATGGCACTGAGTGCCTCAGCCAGGCTGCTCTTGAAACCCTCCAGGGTAACTCCACCACCTCCCTGGCAGCACAGCCCAAGGGCCAATCTCTCTTGCTAGGAAGAATTTCTTCCTCACCTCCAGCCTAAACCTCCCCTGGCACAGCTTGAGACTGTGTCCTCTTGTTCTGGTGCTGGGTGCCTGGGAGAAGAGACCAACCCCCACCTGGCTACAACCTCCCTGCAGGGAGTTGCAGAGAGCAAGAAGGTCTCCCCTGAGCCTCCTCTTCTGCAGGCTAAGCAACCCCAGCTCCCTCAGCCTCTCCTCCCAGGCTGTGCTCCAGACCCCTCCCCAGCTTTGTTGCCCTTCTCTGGACACCTTCCAGCAGCTCAACAGCTTTCCTAACCTGAGGAGCCCAGAACTGGACACGGACTCAAGGGGTGGCCTCAGCAGTGCTGAGCACAGGGCAGAATGACTTCCCTGCTGCTGCTGGCCACACTGCTCCTGCTGCAGGCCAGGATGCCCTTGGCCTTCTTGGCCACCTGGGCACACTGCAGGCTCATGTTCAGCTGCTGCCAAGAGTCCAGGGCAGCCTGAGGCCACACAGGGTACTGAGACGTTGGCCCTGTGGCACATGGCTGTACCACCAGGCGAGGGCCAAAGTGCCTGGGCACCAGTCCCCAGCCAGGCACCCCGAGCTTCCCCAGTGCCAGGGAACACCCTGCCCGCCTGCAGCCTGCCCGATAAGGGCTTCCCAGCCGCCGCCCTCGGGGAAGGCAGGGAGCAGCCAGCTCCTGGGACTCTGGCTGGCCCGGGGCTCCTGCTCCGCACCGGCCCAGGCATGGCCGCTGCCCGGGGAGCCGTGGGGTCGAGCAGGCACAGCCCCAGCCCTGCCCTGCCCTGCCCCCCCGGCACACCGGCCTCGCTGGCCGGGGCGTGGGGCCAGCGCTGTGTGTGCCCAGCAGCCAGAGGGTACAGAGCAGTCAGGTGCCAGCTGACTGCAATGGGAAAAGGCACTGGCTTGCCAGCCTCACCGGCAGGCGGGGGCAGAGGGCTCACTCTTACAGAATTAACCGGCTGCAAAGACCTTTGAGACCATCAAGTCCAACCTCTCACCCAACACCATCTAATCAGCTAAACCATGGCACTAAGTGCCTCAGCCAGGCTCTTTTCAGACACTTCCAGGTCCTCTCTTAGTGGGCTCTGCACTCTGAGGACACAGGGTGCCCCCAGGACAGGGAGTTTAACACAGCAGGTCAGCCTCCTCCTGAGCTCAGTCAGCAGCAATAAAACAGGGACACCTCAGGCCAGGCAGCGTTGGCCAAGCTGATACCCCAGGGATATTAGCCCTCACTTGCCTGCTGCTCCTGGAAGCACTTGCCCTGCTGGAGCTGAGCAGGGCTTGAGCACCACCAACACAGACCTCCGAGATCCCAAGACAAGACCCGGCACCCACCAGAGCCATGTTCTCTCACCCCCCTCCTCTCTCACCAGCCAGAACATGGCTCACTTGGTAAGGAGAGGGATCTCTGCAGCGGGATGCAGCCCCGGAGCAGGGGCAGGGAGCAGGGCCGGAGTGAGCAGGTACAGCAGGAAGGGGAAGCGTTCCCATGCCGGCGGAGCAGGGCTGCCCCCGTCCGTACCCCCACCCACCGGGCCGCCCGCAGCCGCCCTTTGGCATGCAGGCTGAGCTTCCTGCATTCACGCGCCAGCCACAGCCTTCCTGCACAGGATGCACAAGGGCAGAATACCTCCTCAGGCAGAGGCAGGACTGGAAGCATCGATCCCTGCCAGGTCTTCCTAGGGACCTCCTGGCATCTGCGGAGCCCACGCAGCGCCCGCTGGGACCCCAGTCTGGGCACAGGCAGCTCTGCCAAATCTCCCCCTGGCAGAGATATTTTTTTGCTAAGAGCTTCACCAAGCAGCCTGTGAACCAACTTCACAAGTACAGCAGAAATATGCCACTGTTTCAGGCAGGAACTTTTGTGGCACTGGGGAAGGTTATTTATAGCCCTGAGCAAGCATCCTGAGCTCAATCACACTGCAGCTTTGCCCCGGGCTGAGCAGCCCCTGACACTGCACACCGTGCTGCAGAGCCCCCAAGGAACGCTGCTAAATCTCTCCCAGCCAGCTAAAGAGGTGCAGAGCTTCACACAACCTGTCTGTGCCGACTCCACAGCCCCGTGGCAAAGCCAACCTCACTAGGAGGCAGCCTGAAGAAGCAGAGCAGACCCAGATCAGTGCTGCTTGCAGCCCACCTCAGAGAATTGGCAGGGTGGAAGGGACCTCAAGGCTCAGCCAGCTCCAACCCCCTGCCATGGCCAGGGACACCTCACACCACAGCAGGCTGCTCACAGCCACATCCAGCTGGCTGCAAACACCTCCAGGCAGGAGGCTGCCACCACCTCCCTGGCAGCCTGTGCCAGGCTCTCACACACCCTCCTGGGGAACAACTTACAATACAATACAATACATACACCAGGTTGGAAGAGACCTTCAAGATCATCACGTCCAACCTATCAACCAATCCAACCCACCTCAATACAATACAGTACAATACAACCCACCTAAACAACTAAACAACTAAGCCGTGGCACCAAGCACCCCAGCAAGCCTCTTCTTGAACACCTCCAATGAAGGCGACTCCACCACCTCCACGGGCCGCCTCCTCACGCCAATCTCAATCTCCCCCATTTTTCTCATTTCTAGTTCTGCTCCATCCCCCCCAGTCCTATCCCTCCCTGACACCCTCCAAAGTCCCTCCCCAGCTTGCTTGGAGCCCCCTGCAGATCCTGGAAGGCCACAATGAGGTCTCCTTGGAGCCTCCTCCTCTCCAGCCTGCACAACCCCAACTCCCTCAGTCTGTCCTCAGAGCAGAGCAGCTCCAGCCCTCTGCTCCTCCTCGTGGCCCTTCTCTGGACACCTTCCAGCCCCTCCAGAGCCTTCTTGTAAGAGAGGCTCTCTTCAGATGCTTTCATGTATGATCCCTAGGTACAGCCGAGTGCACAAGGCAGCAGGAACACACAAGCTTAGTGTTCCCCCGAGGCTGTAATTCTTGTCCTGATAAACAATTCATCTTGCCAGGGCTTGCAGCCTCGGGAAGGCAGTGGGCAGGAGCTGGAGGGGCTGATAGGAAGGCACATACTGCAGCAGACTAAAGTTTCCTTCATGCCCCATCTCCAAACATAGCCGCAGCAGATGCTCGTTCAACTCCGCTTTCCCACGCACGGAGCAGAGAAAAGTACTGACAAACATGAGAGAAAATGCCTGCTTGCCAAGATCCCTGAAGAAAGGGGGGGGGGGAACCCAACCACCACCCCAACCACCCAAAAATAATAAATCACCTGCTGCCCAGGAGAGCAGCAACCCTCCCCAGCCGCCATCCCTGCCTTTCTCTGCAAACAGGTCTGCCACCAGGAGCACCGAGATCCGGCACGCCACGGCCCAGCCCACGGCAGCTCTGAGCTCCTTGCACCCAGCTGCCCCTCCATGGGGAGCCTCTGGGAGCAGATCAGGGAGACTCAGGGCTGAAGCTGTTTTCCAATGAGAGCTATTTGCTAAGTGGGACCTGGCTCTGGACCACATCTCCAGGCAAGAGCAATTTCTTGCTGATTTCCAGGATCTGCAGGGGGCTCCAAGCAAGCTGGGGAGGGACTTTGGAGGGTGTCAGGGAGGGATAGGACTGGGGGGGATGGAGCAAAGCTAGAAATGGGCAGACTGAGATTGGATGTGAGGAAGAAGTTGTTGCCCAGGAGGGTGGTCAGAGCCTGGCACAGGCTGCCCAGGGAGGTGGTGGCAGCCTCCTGCCTGGAGGTTTGCAGCCATGCTGGAGGTGGCTGTGAGCAGCCCTGCTGTGGTTTGAGGTGTCCCTGGCCATGGCAGGGGGGTTGGTGCTGGCTGAGCCTTGAGGTCCCTTCCAGCCCTGGTGATTCTATGATTTTGAGGAGGGCCAGCCCAGCAAGCTGCCTGCAGTGGTTGTAGTGACAGGGGACAGTGGCAGCTTCCCTGCACAAGCCCTGCAGCACCCAGCACCCCTGCACCCAGACAGACAGGGGCTCTGGCACTCCAGGGACAGGCTCCACCACCCTATTTAATAGCCTCTATGTGCAGATCTCTCTGGAGGTGTGGGAGCAGCCTGAGTCATGACTCCTGAGTGGCTGGTGTTGCACAAGCTGCCTCTTGGGGTTTGTCCTGCAGCACCAAGGCTTGGGGAAGATAAGGACTAATCTCACATCCCCTGCTTCCTCATCTTGACTGGAAGAGCTTGTGGTGTGGAGAGTGGAGGAGGACAGGAGGTGTCTTTGCTCTCTACACATTCCTGTATTGAACCAGAAAAATCACTGCACAAGTGGGAATTTCTGTCCTCCCCCCTGCACCATGCTGCAGCTCCCAGCTCTCCTGCCAAAAGCCTCAGCTAACCCCAGAGGCCAGGCTTCTGATTCCCCCCAAAACCCAGACCCAGGACTCAGAAGAAAATAAATGCCCTGCCTACAGCCTTGGAGCCAGCTCCCTCGACTCCCAGCAGCCTGACCCGAGGCACAGAGGGGTTTGGTGCCAGGAGAGGTTCCCAGCGAAAAACACCCCAAGTGTGAAATGCATTCCTGCTCCTGAAAACAGGAGTGGGATATTCCAACTCTGGGAGTTATCTCCAGAAAATGGATTAAGACAATCCTCTGAGGACGCTGCTCAGGCTTGGTGCCCCTGTGCCAGGGCATATGGCTGCCAAGGGGCTTCACTGGGACGAAGTGGATGAGCCAGCAGTGTGCCCAGGGGCCAAGAAAGCCAAAGGCCTCCTGGCTGGGTCAGCAATGTGCTGTGGCCAGCAGCAGCAGGGAGGGACTGTCCCCTGGCACTCAGCTCTGGGGAGGCCACACCTGGAGTGCTGGTCCAGTTTGGGGCACCTCGTCCAAGAGAGCTGTGGAGGTGCTGGAGCCAGGGCAGAGGAGGGCAAGGAAGCTGGGAAGGGCCTGCAGAAGAATCTGATGAGAGTGACTGAAGGAGCTGGGGATGGTTAGTGTGGGAAGAGGAGGCTGAGGGAGACCTCCTGGCTGTCTGCAGCTCCCTGCAAGGACCTTGTGGAGAGGCTGCTGCTGGTCTCTCCTCACAGGCAATTAGTGACAGAACAAGAGGAATGGCCTCAAGCTGCCTCTGGGGAGGTTCAGACTGGCCAGGAGGAAGAATTTTCTGCTGGCAAGAGTGGTCAGGGACTGGAATGTGCTGCCCAGGGAGGTGGTGGAGTGCCCAAGGCTGGAGGTGTTTGAAGGTGGTTTGGCTGTGGTGCTTGGGGCTCTGGCTTAGGGGTGAGCCTTGCAGAGCAGGGTGCTGGGCTGGGCTTGGGGATGCTGTGCCTGCAGTGCTTGCTTCAGAGTGAGGTCCAGTGCTCTGTGCTTGAAAAAGGCTTAAGCCCTGGCTGTCTGCAGGCCACCCACCCCAGGAAGCTGGGAGTGCTTGGGAGGAAGGCAAGGGGGACAACAGCAGGGATGCCAGCAGCTACTGACGACCCGAGACTCGCACCGCTCCCACCCCCTGCGCCGTCCAAAGACAGCGGCAGCCGGCCCGGGCGCGAGGGTGACAGTACAGCCGGGCCCTCAACCAAGCAGCACATACCGACTCGGGCCTGCATCACTCCCCTGCAGCGAGCCCCAGGCAGGCTTCTCAGGAATCCCAGGCTGCCAGAGCAGAGAACACTGATCCAGCTGCTGAGGGCTGCAACACCAGGACCCCCACTGCCTGAGCAGGCAGCAGCCCCAGGGGGGGTTTAGGAGACAGGCCTGCAAATCAGAATTGTCAGGGTGGGAAGGGACCTCAAGGCTCAGCCACTTCCAGACCCCCTGCCATGGCCAGGGACACCTCACACCACAGCAGGTTGCTCACAGCCACCTCCAGCCTGGCTGCAAACACCTCCAGGCAGGAGGCTGCCACCACCTCCCTGGGCAGCCTGTGCCAGGCTCTCACCACCCTCCTGGGAACAACTTCTTCCTCACAGCCAATCTCAATCTCCCCATTTCAGTTTGCTCCATCCCCCCCAGTCCTATCCCTCCCTGACACCCCTCAAGATCCCAGCCCCTAAGATGAACATTTTCCTTCTTTCATCTTCCCCCAGAGCTCCACTCCAAGTCGGAGCCTCTCAGTTCTGAGGCTGGCACTGGGTGCTGAAACCAGAGCCCTGCAGGTTTCAGCGCTCAGGATTCTCATGGGTAAAAAGGAACTAAAGGAGTGTAAGCATTTAATTAATCTCCAGCAATCTAATGAAAGGACAGAGTAATTGCCTAAGCCATCTGCATTTGGCATCTGGCATTAGGGGCTGCTGGAGGCACCCACAGATTCGGAAGCTGGGGGTTTTGTACAGCCTGTGCTTGGCAGGAGCGCGTGCCACAGGATACCAAACAAGAGAAAGAGAGGAGCTAACAAAGGGGAGCTAACGTGCTCCACTCCATTCATGCAGCCAGGCCACAGCATCTGAAAGAGATGAGCCACGAGCAGACTGAAGGACAACCATCCCACTCCTCACCCCCCAGGCCGAGCCACCCAAAGCTGGCATGGAGGAGACAGAGGGAATCTAGAAGGGCAGGCGCTCGGCAGCCCCCCCACAGTGAGGGCCGGCAGGTGCTGGCAGTGGAACAGCAACTGGCTCAGTAATCCAGGAGCAAAAGGCTGCAAAGCTGAACTGGAGCAGTCTCTCTCCCAGCAACAGTTGCAAAGCAGGTTTAGTTTGCTCTGTAAACAACTCCTCTGCTGTTTGGCTCTCTGCAGCACGGTGCCTGTCGCCGCAGGCAATGGCCTCTGCAGAGGAACCATTCCGGCCCCGAGGAAGGGGGAAATAACACCTGGACCCCCTCCAGACGCTGCAGCCTTGCCATCGGGGCACTTCAGGTCACGAGATGCCAATCTGTGGTTCATTTCTGCCCCCTCACCAGCAGATGTGCTCCGAGGACAGCGGTGTGGGAGAGACGCCTGCCGCCCTGCCGCTCGCAACTGCTTTACGCCAGGTCGCTCCCCAAGCCAGCCTCACTCGAGTGTCCCACCAGCGTGCTACAGCCCTGCTCCTTTGCTGCTCCCAGGGGGTGCAGTTTCCCCCTTCCAAAGTATCTCACGGCCAGCTGCTGCCAGTCAGCGCTACCTGCTCGGGGCTGGGCGGCGCAGCCCAGCCGCCAGCTGCTCCCAGCCCGCTGCGAGATCGCCGAGCACTCGGTCCCTGGAAGCCTCAGCCCGAGTGCAGCGAGATACTGGGAGGTCCCAGCAGAAAAAAACAATAAATAAACAGAAACCAACCCAAAGAGAGCTTCCTGCCAAGCTTGCCAGCAAGAATGGTTCTATATATGTAAGGAGAAACAGCACACGCTTTTATTTTGGGGCTGGCAGCCCTGACCTCCTGCCCTCCCCCGCAAATGGCACGCAGCTCCTCCGTCCGCTCGCACGATGCGCTTATCCCATTCGAGGGCACCAGGGTACAAGGCATCCCGCAGCCACCAGCTGCCGTCCCCCACCACACCGGCACTCCAAAATTTCCCACGAGGCTAGAAGCGCAGAGCCAGAGCCCTCTGCTCTTTCCCAGCAAGATGCGCGCAGTCCCGGCTTTCTCCCGGGCAACATTCCCAAGCAACACCACGGAGACCCAAGGAGAGATGCTGGACGCGGAGGGATGTTCGAGTGAAGCGCAGAGCGACCCTGCTCCATCTGACCACCTTCGACATCCCTGCAGGATGGGTAGGAAGCCTCACTCAACTCTTTCCCCCAAACTCAGCTGCAGAGCAAGCAACGCCAAGGGGGAAGGGCTGCCGGGGAAAGTGGGGAGAAGCCAGGGTGTGCGAAAAGAGAGATGGAAAACGGCGGGGATCGGGGGCGCAAGCCCGGGGCGGGGAACCTGCGGACTCCCCACCGGCCCCCGCTCCTCGCCCGCTGCCCACCTTGGCCTCAAAGCAGATGCCGTGCTGGAAGGCGTCCTCGTTGTGCAGGGGGATGCGGAGGTCGTGCCGGTCGTCCACCAGGTTGTACTTGGACTTCGCGGGCATGGCGGCCCCGAGGTGGCCGGGCTGCCCCTGCAGCGCGCCCGGCACCGCCGCCGCCGACCGCCGAACCTCCGCCCCTAGCACCGGCCGGCCCCGGGGCGGGGACGCGCCGCCGCGCAGCGCCGAGGAAGGGCGGGGAGGGGACAGGAGAAGGGCGGCTTCGAGCGCGGCTCTGCGCAGCCCCCTCCTCTTCCTTCGGGGAGGGGCAGGGCAGCAATGAAAGGGAGGGGAAGGCTCCGCTGACACCTAGTGCGCGGTGCCGGGTCTGCAGCCCGCGCCCACCGGAGCTCGGGTAATGGAAGGGGTCCGGGAGAGGGAGGTAAAAGTCAACCCCGCAAATGGTTTTGGGGGGGAGCCAGCGGAGCCCCGGGAGCGCGAACGCCGAGCTGGCTCCCCCGGCACACCCACACCGCACGCCCCGGGCTGGGAGCGGGGCCCCGAGACAGATCTCTGCTTCTGGGCTGCCACAAGCACTGCTGCCAGCTCCATCCAAATCTTTCATCTCAACGCCGGACGGGAGGGAAATGAAGCAAGCTGGACACAAACACCCCTCCGTCTGCTGCTTAACGAGGGGCCAGTCCCTGTGCCCAGATCCGACCCTTCTCTGCCCTACTTCATAGAAGCTAAAGCTGTGACGTGAACAGGAGCTGACATTTGATCCACCTCTGCTCTCACCAGAAAACACAGCCTGAAGCACGTGAAAGGACCTCGAGCACTGACTCTGTGCACTAAGGTTTTGGTGTGCTGTAGTTCCTGGGTGTTTAAACCACGGGGCAGGTAAAATTACCCTTTCCAAAACGACTCTGCTGGGTGTTTTGTTTAGAGGCATTAACTTCAGCCATTCTTAAGGGAGGCTGTAGATGCACCCTCCCTGGGGATATTCAAGGCCAGCTGAATGAGGCCTTGAGCAGCCTGGGATGGTGTGAGGTGTCCCTGCCCATGGCTGGGGTTGGAAGTGGCTGATCTTGAAGGTCTCTTCCAACCCAAACCATTCCATGGATCTATGAAGCTGCGAATGTTCTTCCCCCACCCTCTGAAAGCACCCCTGAGCTGCTTTCCAGATGTGCAGAGCCACCCACACAGCTGTGTCTGCATGTCAGGGTTCACAGAAATCACAGAATCAACCAGGTTGGAAAAGACCTCACAGCCACCTCCAGCCTGGCTGCAAACACCTCCAGGCAGGAGGCCTCCACCACCTCCATGGGCAGCCTGTGCCAGGCTCTCACCACCCTCCTGGGCAACAACTTCTTCCTCACATCCAATCTCAATCTCCCCACTTCTAGTTCTGCTCCATCCCCCCCAGTCCTATCCCTCCCTGACACCCTCAAAAGTCCCTCCCCAGCTTTCTTGGAGCCCACTTCAACTATTTCTTGCTGAAGGTCTCTTTTTACCTCTAGCGAAGCTTTAGCTGACAGTATTGGATACTGGGAATGGTACAGGCCCTAGACAAGTCCCCCAGAGGGCTCTAGTTCAGCTCCTGCTCCAAGCAAAGCCAATTTCAACACAGGAGAAGGTAGCTCAGGGCTGTCTAGGGAAGTTGCAAACATCCCCAGGGACAGAGATCCCACAGCTTCCCTGCAGCCCTCTTCCCGTGCTAAATTGGATTGAAGACACAGAGTCTTGCCGAGGGCTGTCTCTCCACAGTCAGCAAACCCCTCTGGATTCGGTGAGGAGCTCAGTTCCCATGGGGGGAGGGCTGGTGAGCATCTCTTCAGTGAATGGGGCCACCAGGGAGGCTTCCCCCGCAGGCGCAGATGTGGGCGTTTGATGGGAAGCCCTCAGAGCCTTGTGACCAAAACAGCTCCTTAGAGCAGTCCCAGTGGTTTGCCTGGCAGCACTGGGGCTGCTCACAGCCCCTGGTGGGGGGTGGATGCCCTGGGCAGCCCGCAGCCTGTTCCTCTGTCCTGTGCCACAGTCACGTTGGCTATCATCACCGACTGCTGCAGCGCCTAGGGCCAGCCTGGGGACTACCCTTCAAATCCCGGGGTTGAGCCAAATGGCTTCTGGGCTCTCAGCCTGTGGGCCTCTCACAGCTGCAGCTCAGTACTGCTGCAGCATGGAAACAGCAGTTTGGAGGGGTGGGTGGGTGGCAAGAGGAGCGGGCACTGACTCTTCCTCTTTTGTCCCAAGCTCCCACCTGCCTGCTGCCCCAGCTGTGGTTTGGGTGGTGCTGGCAGCATCGGGCACTGCTCCAGACAACATAGAATCAATAAGGTTGGAAAAGACCTCAGAGACCATCAAGTGAAACCTGTCACCCAACACCTCCTGGCTAACCAATCCATGGCTCCAAGTGCCACAGCCAATCCCCTCTTGAGCACCTCCAGGGACGGGGACTCCACCACCGCCCTGGGCAGCACATCCCAACAGCCAAGAACTCTTCCTGAGCCATCACACACAGGCTCTGCAGGCAGCTGAGGATACCTGTGGCATTCCACATGATTTCCCCCTTCCTGTTACGCTACAACAATTGGCTGTCTCTCTTTTCTGGGATCAGTGACCGACTCTGCCTGCCCTTGCATCACACCTGCCAAACCCCCACCTCTTCCTGGGAAAGCCTTTCCGGCTTTTGATCCCAGGACGTCAAGCCTAGCCCTCCACCACCAACAATCGGAAGGTACAGGAGATCCCTGAACAACAGGGAGAGGATTAAACTCTCACACCGTTTCCTGCCTTGCACAATCAATAGCTGGCAGCTCCGGAGGTACCCGCCGGAGTTGTGGAACCGGTTTGCTTGTTTTTTCCAGCCCCGTCCGTTTCCGCCCCGCGCTGGGATGCGGTGGCACAACGGCCTGGGACAAAGGTCCCGTGTGCCACCCGAGCAGCGGGGACCCCGCCAAAGCCAGGGAGACCTACCGGCGGGACCGCGGCCCCCTGGGATGCGATGTGGAGCGAACCACGGGGACGTGCTGAGGGGCCGGTCCCCGCAGAAGCGGGTTTCGGACGCCCCGGGGGGGCGGCAGGGGGAACAGCTGCGTCCCGGGGTCTCTCCCGGCGCAGGCTGGGGCTGCTGGGTGTCAGCTGCCGGTTGTGGATTTATAAAGCCGGGCTGCCATCTCCTTGGGAAGGCCGTGAAATGCAGCGCAAAAAGCCCGGACGAGAGCCGGGGGGCGACTGCCTTCTCCAGCTGCCCTCCCGCAGCTCCCCGCTGCTCCCGCTCGGAGCTTTCGAAGGCCTTTCCCCCGGCTTCTGCTCCAGCACCGCAGGGAAACAGGACTCGCACCCAGCTGCGAGTCACAAACTACATTTTCTTTCCATCCCATGAAGGTGTTCTCGCAGAGCATGTGTGGAAGCCTGACAAAAAGAAAACGTGTCACCGTGTCCTGCTGCAGGGGACCCTCACGGCCAGGACGAGCAGCAGAGCCACGCTGCTCCGCTGCAGCCCCCGGCGGCGGCTCCTGGGGGTCCGTGGGACACGGAGCACAGCCGACTGCACTGAGCAATGCACCCCGAGGCAAAGGACCTGAAAGAATTGGTCAGGAACGGTTCAAGTTTGTCTGTAGTGGCTTTCAAAGCGCCACAAAGCCTTGGGAAGTGTCAGGACCAGACCAAACCAAACAAACAAAGCAAGCAAACAACAAAACCAACAACAAAGCACCAAAGCCCCAAACACAACCGAACCCCCCCCCCCACAACCCCCCCGATGTTGTGCAAACAGTTTCTAAAGGCAGTCTGGCCTGCAAGCGTCAGCATGGAATCACAGAGCTGGCAGGGCTGGAAGGGACCTCAAGGCTCAGCCAGCTCCAACCCCCTGCCATGGCCAGGGACACCTCACACCACAGCAGGCTGCTCACAGCCACAGCCAGCCTGGCTGCAAACACCTCCAGGCAGGAGGCTGCCACCACCTCCCTGGGCAGCCTGTGCCAGGCTCTCACCACCCTCCTGGGCAACAACTTCTTCCTCACAGCCAATCTCAATCTCCCCATTTCTAGTTCTGCTCCATCCCCCCCAGTCCTATCCCTCCCTGACACCCTCAAAAGTCCCTCCCCAGCTTGCTTGGAGCCCCCTGCAGATCCTGGAAGGCCACAATGAGGTCTCCTGGGAGCCTTCTCCTCCCCAGCCTGCACAACCCCAGCTCCCTCAGTCTGTCCTCAGAGCAGAGCAGCTCCAGCCCTCTGCTCATCCCTGTGGCCCTTCCCTGGACACCCTCCAGCACGTCATTGTCTACTGCCACCCTTTTAAAAGGCACTATGAAAACACTGCAGTACTTCCAGCAGGAGGATGTGTTTGTGACTGACATCACAGCCTAGGACAGGAATCACCTGCAATCCTTGCTGGGAGACTGGGGGAAACAGCATTTGCAGAGTGCTTTGCACCTCAAACACTGTTCGTGCCAGCATGGCAAGGCTGCAGCTTTCCCTGGCACTGATGCCACACTGCTGTGGAAGGAGAGGCCAACCCTCTGCAGGCAAGGCAGCAAGCACCCAGGGCTCTGCCACCCCCCTGCTCTTGTTGCTAGGGCTCTGGAAGCAGGTGATCCAATGTGCCCACAACCCATGGCTCCACAGCCTGAATCTCTGCCCTGGAGCAGGCTGCCAGGAGGGTTTGTGGAGTCTCCCTCTCTGGAGAGATCCCAGACCTGCCTGGATGAGTTCCTGTGTGAGCTGCTCCAGGTGACCCTGCTGTGGCAGGGGGTTGGAGTGGATGGCCTGGAGGTCCCTTGCAGCCCCTGCCACCCTGGGGTTGCTCGTGTTGCTTCCCCAGCCGCGGTGCCGCAGAGCGGCTCTGGGTGGAACACGCTGCGTGCTCTTTGTACTTGGGAGGCTCACACATCCCCCTCCCTCCACAGGGCAATGGGGTGGGTAGAAATTCCACCCCCCCACCATCAAATTTGCCAGGCCAGCTCAGCTGGAAGCAAATGAAAGCTGTATTTACCAGCACAGCTACACTCTACAGTGGAGTAATCAACAGGGCTTTTGACCAGGTATGCAAATACCTTTCTAATTGTGCTGGATGTGAGCAGGACTGAGGAACATCACAGAGCATGGCTGCCAGAGGAAGGGAGCAGATGGCAGACTTTGCAGCTCTAAGCAATACATTATAAAGCAAATTGGTCCTCAGGCAGGTATTCAAATAGGAAAGGTAGGGAGCCAGCTCATGGCTGGGTGTTCCAGATTGCTTTAATGCCCTTCACTCAGCACTGCTCAGGCCACACCTTGAGTCCTGTGTCCAGGTCTGGGCTCCTCAGCTCAGGAAAGATGTTGAGATGCTGGAAGGTGTCCAGAGGAGGGCAACAAAGCTGGGGAGGGGTCTGGAGCACAGCCCTGGGAGGAGAGGCTGAGGGAGCTGGGCTTGCTGAGCCTGCAGAAGAGGAGGCTCAGGGGAGACCACCTTGCTCTCTCCAACTCCCTGAAGGGAGGTTGTAGCCAGGTGGGGGGTTGGTCTCTTCTCTCAGGCAAGCAGCACCAGAACAAGAGGACACAGTCTCAAACTGTGCCAGGGGAGATTTCGGCTGGAGGTGAGGAAGAAATTCTTCTCAGCCAGAGAGATTGCCCTTTGGGATGTGCTGCCCAGGGAGGTGGTGGAGTCCCCATCCCTGGAGGTGTTTAGGAAGAGCCTGGCTGAGGCACTTGGAGCCATGGTTGAGCTGATCAGATGGTGCTGGGTGAGAGGTTGGACTCAATGATCTTGAAGGTATTTTCCAACCTGGTTAATTCTGAAATTCTATGGCAGCAAATTCTTCCAGGGTCCTGGCCCTGCAGTTGAGGAGAGCACTGGAGAGCACACACTATGCCCCCCCAGAGCAATACAATACAATACAATACAATACACCAGGTTGGAAGAGACCTTCATCGCGTCCAACCCATCAACCAATCCAACCCACCTCAATACAGTACAGTACAATACAGTACAATACAACCCACCTAAACAACTAAACCCTGGCACCAAGCACCCCATCAAGCCTCTTCTTGAACACCTCCAATGAAGGTGACTCCACCACTTCCACAGGCAGCTGATTCCAATGGGCAATCACTCTCTCGGTATAGAACTTCTTCCTAACATCCAGCCTAAACCTGCCCTGGCGCAGCCTGAGACTGTGTCCTCTTGTTCTGGTACTGGCTGCCTGGGAGAAGAGACCAACCTCTGCCTGGCTACAACCTCCCTTCAGGTAGCTGTAGAGAGCAATAAGGTCACCCCTGAGTCTCCTCCAGGCTAAGCACCCCCAGCTCCCCAAGGCTGGGATCCCGAGGCAGGCCTGGGCCGGGGGCACCTTGTGCAGCCTCTCACCTGCACAAGCCCCGGTGGGAGAGGTGATAAACAAGGTGTGCAGGGCAGCACAGCCAGCAGCTGCCTTGTCTGCCTGATACGACTTGGTGATTAACATCTGAACAACAAGGGCTGAGGAGGACTCAACCAACTCCAGGGAGGGGAGGAAGGCAAGTCTGCTAGAATTAAGGTCAGGAACTTGCTGGCATTTGCTGACATTTTCTCCTGACGAGCTGGCAGGGCTCATTCCCATCAGGCACAGATGTATGGAGATGTCTTTATTTATCTTAGAGCTGGGCCAATTTTGAAGCTGCTGTTAAAAAACCACAGGCCCATCCTTGGTACCTGCTGGGGTGTGGATGGGCAGGCAACGGAGCCATCTGAACCCCCCAGATTTTTGTCTTCATAGACATTCTGGTTCCTTGCACCACTATTTCCTTTCAGTCTGCAGCCACCCCAGGTTTTTGGAAGCTCTCCACCAACCCCAAGTCCTGAAACATTTTTGTTTCAGAAAGGCAAACACATGGTGCTGCTGAAATAAATACTCCCTGGAGGGGAGCAGGTGCTGGGTAAAATTAACATCCCTCCCTGCCAGCCTCAGCCAGCCTCACCACAGTCTGCAAGCAGGCCTGGAGGATTTGGGGCACCCAGAATCTCACTGCCATAGCAGGGAGCTGGTGGCAGTAGGGCTCCATCCCCGGGAGCTTCCCGCAGGGCTCCAGGTGGGGGAGCTCCTCGGGACCAGGAGCCCTTCCAGAGCAGGCTGGGGCAATGCCCTCGTTCACAGGGCATCCCCAAGGGCAGCAGAGAGCCCTCCCATGCCATATTCATCTGGTTCTGATCCCAGTGGCCCGTTAATGATAAGCAAGCATGCCTCGACGGTGTTGTCAGGAACACCCAGAGCATGAACATAACTCTTCGCCACCCTCAGCAGTGATCAGTGGGAGCACTTGTCAGTAAACACCCAGCCGTGCACGGCGCAGCTGCTCGTCACAAGCAGCAGCACTTACCTCCTCAGCATGCAGTGATCCCAGGCTCAGAGCATGGCAGGGGGTGGAAGGGACCTCGGGAGAGCATCCAGGCCAACCCCCCTGCCAGAGCAGGAGCACAGAACCCAGCACAGGTCACACAGGAACACATCCAGAGGGGGCTGGAAAGGCTCCAGAGGAGCAGACTCCACAACCTCCCTGGGCAGCCTGCTCCAGGGCTCTGGGACCCTCCCAGGGAAGAAGTTCCTCCTCATGCTGAGGTGGAACCTCCTGTGCTGCAGTTTCCATCCACTGCCCCTTGTCCTGTGTTTCCCATCCCCACAGCAAGTACAGGGCTCAGCTCTGCCCCAGCTCCCAGCACCTTTAATCTCTAAACACCACAGGGAAACACCTGCAGCAAGCTGCAAAGGGCTACACATGGGGCACAGCATCCTCCACTGCTGCCCACCCAAGAGACCCTGCCACCCAGCCCAGCTCACAGCCCCTTTAATCACCACTTCTCCAGGTGCTCACAGCGAGGGAACCAAGCTGCCCCACGCTGCCTGCCACCCCGTGGAGGAGAAAAAGTCACGCAGAAGCCCCAGATGGGCTTGTTCCAGCTGGCTGGCTCCCCCGCCCATCTGAGCCTGGGGCTGCCCACAGCAACAGGGAGGGGAACTGCCAAGGGGCCCCGGAGGAGCAGACAAGGACCCGAGGGGAGGGGGAGCCGTGCTGGCAGCCCCGCAGCGGGGGCGGGCGGGGGCAGCAGGCACGGGGCGGCTCCGCTCCGGGTCAGGCTCTGTGAGCCCGCGGTCTGAAGCTCAGCCCCAGGTTATCCTCCTGCTCTTCCCACAGCACAATCTGGCCGAGGGAAAAAAAGTCTTGAGGTGGTTTCGTGTGGGTGCAAGGGGACTTACACGGCAAGACCTCCCCTCTCTGCAGGCAGAGCCCGGGGCACCCAGGACTCCAGATGAGCCTTGTCCTGAAGGATCCCAGTCCAGAGGGCACCATCTGAGCAGTAGCTTTCACTTGGCATCACAGGCAGGCAGGGACCTGAAGGAATCTGACCTCTCTCAGCTTTTGCACCGAGGAAGGCAGAAGCAGCATCTTCCTTTGTGTGAGAAGCAAGGAGCCATATTCAAACGATATGCTCATTGCCACATTTAGCTGCCAGGCTCCTTGTGGCAATCCCTCGCCTGTGGCTGGTAGATGGAGAGCACAGTTGGCATTCTTCACCTGGGGACACGGCCTGTGAGCTCCAGGCCTGCTGTTGCTCAACTCCTGGGTGCAAGGCACCGATGTGAGGAGAAGCTGCTAGCCTGGCTGCTCTGCCTCCTGAGTCACTGCAGCTAACTGGAGCTGCCTTTGGTGTGCTTGTAACTTGCCAAGGCTGATTTGTATCCTCAGACACGTGGCCCCTTCCTCTGATTGCCTTGTAGGCTTCCAGAACGATTCATTCTGACACCAGCCTGCTTTTAGCTGGGGACTCACTTAGGAGGGTTGCAAGGCAAGGGCTGGCAAACCCCTGTCCAGCCCACCAGGCTGGGGTAGCATTGGTCCTGCGAGGTGCAAGTGGTTGGTCTTCCCTCCTGAGAAGCATGGGGCTGTGCACACCTCCCCCTCTGCAAGGGGGGGGCACTCCATTGCCATGGTGCCCAAGCCAAGGCCGTGCTGATGCCACGGCTTTGCTGCTGGGCTGCTGCCTGCCGATGGGCTCAGCATTTCCAGAAGCATTCCTGTGTCCAGCCTGGCCAGGGAAAAGTCACAGGACCACAGCACCAGTCAGGCTGGAACACACCTCAGCATCACCAAGCCCAGCCCAGCACCCTGCTCTGCAAGGCTCACCCCTGAGCCAGAGCCCCAAGCACCACAGCCAAACCACCTTCAAACACCTCCAGCCTTGGGCACTCCACCACCTCCCTGGGCAGCACATTCCAGTCCCTGACCACTCTTGCCAGCAGAAAATTCTTCCTCCTGGCCAGTCTGAACCTCCCCAGAGGCAGCTTGAGGCCATTCCCTCTTGTTCTGTCACTAATTGCCTGTGAGGAGAGACCAGCAGCAGCCTCTCCACAAGGTCCTTGCAGGGAGCTGCAGACAGCCAGGAGGTCTCCCCTCAGCCTCCTCTTTTCCACACTAACCCCTCCCCAGCTCCTTCAGTCACTCCTCATCAGATTTCTTCTCCAGGCCCTTCCCAGCTTCCTTGCCCTCCTCTGCCCTGGCTCCAGCACCTCCACAGCTCTCTTGGATTGAGCTGCCCAAACTGGACACAGCACTCCAGGTGTGGCCTCCCCAGAGCTGAGTGCCAGGGGACAATCCCCTCCCTGCTCCTGCTGGCCACAGCATTGCTGATCCCAGCCAGGAGGCCTTTGGCTTTCTTGGCCCCCTGGGCACACTGCTGGCTCATATTCAGTTGCTCTTCCTCCCTCACTGGACATTGACATGGCTGATCCCTGTGCCCACTGGAAAACGTTCCCCAGCTCTACTCTTGCCCCACAGCCATCTTCCCCCAGGCTCCCAGCAGCCAGTGGCCTGCCAAGGCAATATTTCACTCTCACTCCCACAGATTTTAGAAGGCAATGCCATAACTCTGATAGATTCTCCTCAGGGACTGCTCAGCTCTGGGCAATGAGCACTTCTGTGAGCTGCTCAGCTTTCTTGCAGGGTCAGGTACTCACCTGGGAAAAAACACAACAATAGATACCAGCCCCCAAGTCCCAGAGCCTGCAAGCACTGGGGGAGAGTTGAGGCAGCCCAGTTCATAGCACTGGCTGCAGAGGGTGTACCCTGGGCTCGAGTGAGTCCCTGGGGTTTCTGATCTGGGTGAAACTGCTTTGGCAGTGGGGCTGGACTGGACGGTCCCCAGAGGTCCCTTCTGGCCCCAGCATGCCAGGATTCTGTGGTGCTGTGGAACGTGGTTTGCTTCTGGGATGCTCTCCCCTCTTCACCCTGCCTGCTCCCTGGCTCAGAAGCTTCCTGGGGCATGGCTCAAGATTTGCAGGTTTGGTGAAGAAGGATTGAAGGAGGGGAGGTTGAGACTGGAAATGAGGAAGGGATTGTTTCCAGTGAGGGTGGTGAGACCCTGGCACGGGCTGCCCAGGGAGGCTGTGGGTGCCCCTTCCCTGGAGGCGTTCGAGGCCAGGTTGAGCAGCCTGGGACAGTGTGAGGGGTCCCTGCCCATGGCAGGGGGGTTGGAACTGGGTGATCTTTATGGGCCCTTCTGACCCAAACCATTCTGTGATCCCCCGGGGCAGCTGGGATCTGCTTCTCTGCAGGAGGATTCGGTGCAGGGGGAAGCAGAGTGAGGTCAGAGGGAAGGGCAATGTGCACACAGGGATGCCCAGCAGGAGGGAGGCTCCTGAGCATGTCCCTCCCTTTGCCTTACCTCTGTTTCAAGGGGAAGGTTGTTTTGCAAACATGCTGCCAGTGGAAAGATGCCCAGCAAGGAAAGATGGAAAGGTGGCTGTGGCTGTGAGCAACCTGCTGGGGTGTGAGGGGTCCCTGCCCATGGCAGGGGGTTGGAGCTGGCTGAGCCTTGAGCTCCCTTCCAGCCCTGACAGTTCTGTGATTCTATGGATAAGAGGGTGGGTGCCAAGTGCCCAGTGGGAGGGCAGCAGCTACGCACTGCACCCCTTGGGCCCTCCCTCCCTCAGTTTTCCCTTTCTGTTTGTTTTGGGGCCTGTTTGGACACCCTCTGGAGCCTGCTGTCGCGGGCTGAGCCTCCTCCTGGAGGGCAGGAATTAAAGACAACTTCATCTCCAAACAACTGCAGAAGCATGGTGTGAGGATCTGTAATTTAAACTGAAATCCTCCTCCTGCTAACAGTGATGGATGACTTTTTCTCACTGCTCTGAGAGCCCTTGGATCCTGCCTGGCAGATGCCTTCCTGATTTATGGCTCTCCTCTTCACGCAGCGAGAAACAAACAGCCCAGTGCTAATTACCACCCCCTCGTTAGCACAGCTTCCTGCACTGCTCCCATCTTGTTGCTGGGGCTCCCCACTCCACCTCTGTGCAGCTGGCTTGGGCTCCGTGGGTAACCTTGGCATGGATTCAAGCAATCTCTCTTGCACTCATTTCTCTTCTCGCCACAGAGAGATGAGTCGCTAGAAATTGTCGGGGCTGGGTTGGGTTGGTTGTGTTTTACTCCTGAGTGGCTCAGGCTGTGGAGGTGGGGATGGTGGGGAGGAAGCAGGGAAGCCAGTGCTGGTGGTATTAGCCTGTTTCTGATGGGTGCTAGCAGGAAAGAGGGAAAGGATGGATGGATGGATAGGGCCACACCAGGGGCTAAAAATAAATGTACTTCCTAAAGAGAATCTTGCTGGTTCAACTCTTTCCCATTCTCCTCTGTGTGAGTGGCTGATTCTCCTTGGGAGCCCATTCACTGAGCAGATGTTGCCTTTCTTTGTGTGATTAGCCTGGAATCAATGGATAATAATCCTGTCCTTCAGCAAATACTGGAGCACATGATTCCCAGTGCTAGGAAGGTGCTTTGGCAGCCTGGAGAGGTGCTGAGACCGCTGCCCGTAGGGGGAGTGCCCACAGACATAGCTGTGCCCTTAAACCAGCACTGCCTGGCTGCATCTGATGGGGAGGGGAGGGAAATGCCTGTGTGCAGCTGCAGGGCTGGGGCTGGCCTTGGGCTCCCAGGCACAGGGACATCCTGAAGTGAGCCTGATGAGGCCACCATGGTGGCCAGGGTGGGAGCACATGGAACCAGAGAATTGGCAGGGCTGGAAGGGACCTCAAGGCTCAGCCAGTCCCAGCCCCCTGCCATGGCCAGGGACACCTCACACCACAGCAGGCTGCTCACAGCCACATCCAGCCTGGCTGCAAACACCTCCAGGCAGGAGGCTGCCACCACCTCCCTGGGCAGCCTGTGCCAGGCTCTCACCACCCTCCTGGGCAACAACTTCTTCCTCACAGCCAATCTCAATCTCCCCGTTTCTAGTTTTGCTCCACCCCCCACCCAGTCCTATCCCTCCCTGACACCCTCAGAAGTCCCTCCCCAGCTTTCTTGGAGCCTCCTTCAGATCCTGGAAGGCCACAATTGGGTCTCCTCATGCTGTGTGGAGAAGCCAAGAGCTCTGTGTTAGCTCAGCACAGGAAGGGGAACCATCTGAAACCCCTCCAGCACTGTACTCTCATTTGGCTGCAAGGCTCAGCCCTGTGCTCAGCGCCCTGACCAACCAGCAAAAGCAGCCAGCAGTGATTTGTGGCTGCTGTGCCAAACCCTGACCCCAGCAGGCCCCAGTGATGCCCACAGGGCTTCTGGCTCGTGCTCACCTGTTAAAATAAGGCTGCCATCTTCCTCTACATTTTAATTCACTAACGTGTCTTTTCCTGATAACTGTTAAAATCAGACTGCCCTGCTGTCTGGACCCAAATGCCAGCAAAGACCAAGGAGCTCAAGTCTGTGCTGTTACCTTTTACCAGCCAAAGTCCTCATCTCATCAAAGAGCAAGATCAGAACGATCTGATGAGCACAGGGAACCTGTAAAAGCCAGATAGCAGGGATGGATTTTCTTCCTACCCCACACCCCAGACCCACTGAAACCCACTAAGCTCAACCTTTATTCGCTGGTGGGAAGTGATGAGGGAGGCAGTGCCCCAGCCCAGCTTTCCTCCAGCCCCTTTAGAGCCCTTCAGTCAACGTGCCTCGCTGGAGCATGCTTGGATGCCCACCTCTTCTCTGCTCCCTCCCCTGTGAGCTGGGAACACACACTTCCTTCTGACCACCCCCTTGCCTGGCTGTCCTCAGCAGCCCGGGGCTGCTCCCTGGCACTACCCTGCCCGCAGCCCAGCCCTCAAGCCCACCACCAGTCACATCCTCCTGCTCGTTCAGGTGGTAATTTTCCCCCACCAAGAACACCACGGGGGCACATAAGGAGCACTTTTATTTCAACTAATGTGCAGCCAGTGCCGTTTCATATATCAAAGTCACTTCTGTGCGCCAAGGAGAGAGGAGGGAATCATAGAATCATTGAACTGTCAGGGCTGGAAGGGACCTCCAGGATCAGCCAGTTCCAACCCCCCCTGCCATGGGCAGGGACACCTCACACCACAGCAGGCTGCTCACAGCCACCTCCAGCCTGGCTGCAAACACCTCCAGGCAGGAGGCTGCCACCACCTCCCTGGGCAGCCTGTGCCAGGCTCTCACCACCCTCCTGGGGGAATAGCCCCTGAGAGGTTATTTTTGGAGGCTGGTGTCTCTAGCCTTCCTCTCAGACTGATGAAAATGCAAATCTTTTCCAAATGGCATTAGATCATCGATCCAGCAATAGATCTGTGTGGCCAATTTGTTCTCCCTCGCTGAAATCCTTTGCCGTGCCTCAGTGCAGCGCTGCGGTGCTCTCTGCTGCGGCAGCTCCGAATCGGCCTCTCCCTGTGACAGCTCCGAATCGGCCTCTCCCCGCTGGTTATCCGCGGGGGCTCACTGAAGACGCTGAGCTGGCCCTGCCTGGCACCAGGGTGCTGACAGCAGCCCTCGGAAACTTCTCTCCCTTGCCCACATCACAAGATTGTCTCGAGGAGCAAGGAGCTGCCGGTGGGCTGGCCCAGCACCCTCTCCTGCCGGCTTTGGGGGGAGCCGAGGACAGTCCCCGCCGGTGGGGAGACACGGAGCCCACCCCCCCTTTTAATCATCTCCCCGGCGCGGTGCCGTGGCGTGAAATTGGCTTTAGCACCGTTAGCCGAGCGGCTTCTGAGCAGCTCCTTGACTCCTGCTGAAACCACTCTCCCGTCTCAAAGCTGATTAACAGGGTGCGCCCACAGTGTTTAATTAACCTAATGAACCCTGATGATAAAATTTGAGACCACTTAATTGAGCCCCCCGCCGTGCTGTGCAGGTGAAACGGTTCATGGTGCCGCGGCTTCGCCGTGGGCTTGCGGGAGCCGGCCCCGCGGCCGCCCGTGCAGCCCCGGGCTGCAGGGAGTACATCGATCTCTCTCCCCACCACGCTTGTAAAGCTCTTCAAAGCCCCAAAAGAGGACTGGAGACAGGGGTCGACAGCTCGCACTGGAGCAATTAATTGGTCCTCATACCTCAAGGGCTGAAGCTCCTCCTGCTTCTCCACAGGACCCAGTTCCAACCTCTAAGCATTTACCCTCCTGGGGAAGGAAAGGATAATAAATGAAAGGCTCTGGGACTCTGGCAGAGTCTGTGATGTGCAGCTGTGCTGCCCTGGGTGTCACAGACACTGGGAGGGATGGGCAGGGTGAGGAGGTGAATGCCTGTGCCGCGCTCCCGGCCCGGCTCCCCGGGGCTGAGAGCTGCGCGCTCCCGCCACAGATGGCAGCAGCCAGCTGGACCGGTGCCGCCAAGCCCCGCTGCAGCTCATCCTTCCCCTGCAATCACTCCAGACACTTGGAGGAAAACAGTTGAGGCAGAGAGGTTTCGCTTTCTGGTACAAAGAGAGCTCTGTCTCCATGAGAGCGAGCTGGGAGCCAGAGGCAGCGGAGGCCGGGCTGCCCCCCTGCCTCTGTCGGGGTGGCTTGGGAGGAGGGCTGCCCAGGTACAGAGCACCCAGAGTTTCTCCAGCACTTGATGCTTTCCAGTCATGGCTGTGTTCCTGTGTGTGCAGAGACGGATTGTCACTTGGCCAGAAACGCTGGGCTCGAGGGAGGAGTCGTGGGTGAGCTGCTCTGGCCGCTGCTCCGCAGCTCATAATGGTCCCTCCCGGCTGTAAAGGTTAGGACTCCATAAAGCAGCTAATTACTAAAGCAGCTAATACCCTTCCCTGTGACATAGCAATCATTCAAAGCTTATTTTTTATGCACAGAATGTAAAAGAGAAATGTCCCAGGGAGACAGAAGTGCCAAAGAGCACCAGCTCTGCCGCTCACAGCAAAGCCAGTGGCTTGGGTGTGTGATGGGGCCTCCTGTGCTCAGGGAAACCTCTCTTCCCTCTGGGTTCCTGCCAGCCTCATTCCCTGGCTAAATGACATCCACCTCTCCACCAACCCTGCGCTTTGCAAGCTGCCTGGTGGCCAGGTGTGTGGTGGGAAGTGCTCCAGTACAAGCAGGGGCATAGTGCCAGGTAGTGAGCTAAGGGACAGCTTTGCCTTTCCTCACTGTGCTCACAGCAGAGCAGCTCCAGCCCTCTGCTCCTCCTCGTGGCCCTTCTCTGGACACCTTCCAGCCCCTCCAGATCCTTCCTGGCACAGAGGCTCCAGAACTGGACCCAGAGCTCCAGCTGTGGTCTCAGCAGAGTGGAGCAGAGGGGCAGAATGCCCTCCCTGGCCCTGCTGGCCACACTTCTCTTGCTGCAGCCCAGGCTCTGCTTGGCTCTCTGGGCTGCAAGTGCTCCCTGCTGGCTCCTGCTGAGCTTCTCCTCCCCCAGCACCCCCAGGTCCTTTTCTTCAGGGCTGCTCTCAAGCCAGTCCCTGCCCAGTCTATACTGGTGCCTGGGATTGCCCTGACCCAGCTGGTTCCTGTCTGCACCACTGGGGCACAGGGGACAGCCTGTTGGAGGAGCAGTCAGGGGGGAAGGGGCCAGATCCTGTGCACAGAGGCACTCTCATTTCTGTGCAGGGGGGGCAGGGTTGCTGCACCAGGCATGAGAGCTGGAAAGAGCCCAAACCCTGCAGCTGTGCTGAGCACATTGGATCGTTATATTAGAAACCCAACAGGAGGAATCTGTGAGGGAGAGCAGCTTGGTGCTAGCTATTTTTCAGCTGAAGAGGGACTCAACAAGGCAAACCCACATCCCACTGTTACCTTGGCCACGAGATGACGGAGATGACAGCTCGGTATTCACTCCCCTCGCATCTCCTGCTGGCGCTGCAAATATCCCACCAGGCGGCTCCCGCCCCTGCCTGTTCCCCCGGCTGCTGCGGCCCGGCTAGGAGCACAGGGAGAGCCCCAGGTGTCTGGAGAGCAGAAGGGCTGGGACACAAATCAGTTGTGGGTGACAGGAGCCCTCCACAGTCTCATGCAATGCAGGAAAGCCGCTGCAGCAAGGCCAGGGAGAGGAGTGTCTGCAGGGCACAGGCATCCTAGCAGCTGAGTCACAGGCTCACAGGATGCCAGGGGCTGGGAGGGACCCGGGAAGCTCATCCAGCCCACCCCCCCTGCCAGAGCAGGGTCACCTGGAGCGCTCACACAGGAGCACATCCAGGTGGGTTTTGAATCTCTCCAGAGAGGGAGACTCCACAGCCCCCCCGGGCAGCCTGTTCCAGGGCTCTGCCACCCTCACAGGGGGGAAAATGTTCCTCATATCTATGTGAAACTTCCTGTGCCTCCACTTCCACCAGTGTCGGCTTTGGTGCTGCTGGAGAGGGATGCCACAGAACCACCTGGTTGTGGCTGCCCAGGACCCATCCCGGGGCGCTCACTGTGCTCTCTGCACAGTGCCCGCAGGGCTGGAGCAGGGAACAAAAGGGCATGGACTATCCTGGCTGGGGTTTGGCTCATGACCGTGCCCCATGGCTCTACTTCGGAGAGAAGTGACCTACAGCCCTGCAGGAGAATTAGCTGCTGGCACAGGGAGCTGTGGCTCCCACTTCCAGCTCGGGGAAAAGCCAGCCCCTGGCTCTGCCGGCAGCCCGAGCCGGGAGGTGAGCTCTCCTGCAGGTCACACCGGCTCCTGCCCGCTTAAAAGCGCCAGCCAGCCGACAGCATCCGAGCCTGAGCAGGAGCTGCAGCGCACGGGGGGAAGGGGGAGGTGTGGGGGGGGAGGTGTGTGGGGGTGGGGGTGTGCAGAGGGAGCTGAGCTGAGCTGCGCTGCGCTGCGCTGCCTGCCGTCATCATCTCCCGGGGGCAGCCTTTCCGCCTGCCAGCCTCAGCGGTGAGCCCCCCCGCAAAGGTACCGCAGGCTGCTCTCCCAGCCCCGCCCGGAGCAGCTGCCCCGCGCCCCGCCGCACGCTCAGCAAGTTAAATGTCAGCTGGGATGTGGCATTTCCCCTGGGAGCTGGGGCGAGCGACCTTCTGGCTGCGGTCAGCGCAGGCTCCCGGCCCCGCGGCGGCCGGGGGCAGGCGGCGGGCCGGGCACCAGGGCTGGCAAGCAGCAGCAGCCTTCTTCGCTGTTTCATGGCTGCCCTTGAGTCGTTGTTAAACTTGTCAAGAGTGATTTACAACTGTGTCAACAAGTGGGATCCAAGCTGCCGGTCCAGGCTGCAGGGAGGAGGAGGAGGAAGAGGAGGGGGAATAGCTCCTGAGCTGTAGTCCCAACCGGAAGGCTTGAGGAGAAGAGCACAGCTACTCTCCTCAGCCTCCCTCTCGCCTGCTCAGGTGTTGCTGTAATTGCTCTGCGTTTCCCAGCGCCTGACATTGCCCCTGGACATTTCTGTGGCTGTTCAGATGAGGCTGAGTCTGTTTGGCAGGGCTGAAATTCAGACTGGGGTTCGCAAGGGTTCAGTATCTTGAGCTTGTGTCTGCAGCGTGCCAGGAAGTGACACACTTGGCTGCCCAGGGACAGAGTCCTCACACAGTCATCACAGGATTGCAGGGCTGGAAGGGACCTCGGGAGATCACCCAGTCCAAGCCCCCTGGCAGAGCAGGGTCCCCTGCCCCAGAGCACACAGGAGCGCTTCCAGGCAAGCCTGGAACACCTCCGGAGAGAGGGAACGATCCTTCCCCAGCAGGGAAGGCTTTGCCTGGCAAACCTCTCACTGAGGTTTGCTCTTTGGGCCCCAGCCTGGTCCCTGGCTCAGGGCAGGGCTCAGCTGGCTCTGACCACAGAATCACAGAATCATAATCAACCAGGTTGGGAAAGACCTCAGAGCTCATCCAGTCCAACCTCTCACCCAGCACCTCCTGACAACTGAACCCTGCCTCCAAGGGCCACATCCAGTCCCCTCTTGAACACCTCCGGGGATGGGGACTCCACCACCTCCCTGGGCAGCACATTCCAGGGGCCAATTCCTCTCTCTGTGAAGAACTTTCTCCTCACCTCCAGCCTAAACCTCCCCTGGCACAGCTTGAGACTGTGTCCTCTTGTTCTGGTGCTGCTTGCCTGGGAGAAGAGCCCAACCCCCAGCTGGCTGCAAGCTCCCTTCAAGGAGTTGGAGAGAGCAATGAGGTCTCCCCTGAGCCTCCTCTTCTCCAGGCTACACCCCCCCAGCTGCCTCAGCCTCTCCTCCCAGGGTTTCTTCACATCTCCTGTGAACTGGGAGTGGGAACCCAAACTGGGCTCGGTTCCAGGCGCAGCCTTGCCAGCATCAGGCAGAGAAGCACAATAACTCTCCTCCACTTCCTGGCTTTGCTCCTCCTAGAGCAGCCCAGGATGTCTTGTGCCGTGCCTGCAGACTGACAAGCCTCTGGACCTGTTTGTGAGGAGGAGGACATTAATCCATCTCCTCTGTGAGATGACAGAGAGCCAACCACAGGGGCACCACCACGGCGCAAAGGCTCTGCTTCGCAGCGTGTGGAGCTGAATCGATGCATGGAGCAGGGGATTGAGCTGCTGTGTCACCCCAATTGGATCAAACTCCTTCTCCTTCACTGAGCACTGGAGGGGTCAGCAAGCCAAGGAAAGACACAATTCTCTTTGACATCCTGTGGAGACAGACTGAGGGAGTTGGGGCTGTGCAGTCTGGAGAGGAGAAGGCTCCCAGGAGACCCAATTGTGGCCTTCCAGGATCTGCAGGGGGCTCCAAGAGAGCTGGGGAGGGACTTCTGAGGCTGTCAGGGAGGGATAGGACTGGGGGGGATGGAGCAAAAGTAGAAATGGGGAGATTGAGATTGGCTGTGAGGAAGAAGTTGTTGGCCAGGAGGGTGGTGAGAGCCTGGCCCAGGCTGCCCAGGGAGGTGGTGGCAGCCTCCTGCCTGGAGGTGTTTGCAGGCAGGCTGGAGGTGGCTGTGAGCAAGCTGCTGTGGTGTGAGGTGTCCCTGGCCATGGCAGGGGGTTGGGACTGGCTGAGCCTTGAGGTCCCTTCCAACCCCAGCAATTGCATGACTCTGATTCCCTCACACCTCAGTGCCTGCAGAGCCCTTCTGCTGGCTTGGAAATGTCGCAGAGCTCTTCAGCTGGCACCAGGCACTGCCTTCTCATGGCAACCTGCCCTGCTCCTTGGGTACTTTTCTGTCTGCTGTGTCCTGACTCTGAGCAGAGGACTGCAGCAATGCCTGTTCACAAACCCCTGCCATGTCTTCTGTCTGAGGCTGAGTGGGGAAGGACTCATCCCTGCTGCCTGTCTGAGGCTGAGTGGGGAAGGACACATCCTTGCTGCCTGTCTGGGGCTGAGTGGGGAAGGACACATCCCTGCTGCCTGTCTGGGGCTGAGTGGGGAAGGACTCATCCCTGCTGCCTGTCTGGGGCTGAGTGGGGAAGGACTCATCCCTGCTGCCTGTCTGGGCTGAGTGGGGAAGGACTCATCCCTGCTGCCTGTCTGGGGCTGAGTGGGGAAGGACTCATCCCTGCTGCCTGTCTGAGGCTGAGTGGGGAAGGACTCAGCCCTGCTGCCTGTCTGGGGCTGAGTGGGGAAGGACTCATCCCTGCTGCCTGTCTGGGGCTGAGTGGGGAAGGACTCATCCCTGCTGCCTGTCTGGGGCTGAGTGGGGAAGGACTCATCCCTGCTGCCTGTCTGGGGCTGTGGGGAAGGACTCATCCCTGCTGCCTGTCTGGGGCTGAGTGGGGAAGGACTCATCCCTGCTGCCTGTCTGGGGCTGAGTGGGGAAGGACACATCCCTGCTGCCTGTCTGGGGCTGAGTGGGGAAGGACTCATCCCTGCTGCCTGGAGACCTCCAGAAGCAGTACTGGAATGTGTGACATTTTCCTCCTGCTTTTCCTCTGGAGCAATGTGGAGAGACAGCAGCTGTCTGTTGGGGTGAATGCTGCTGCTACCAGGCAGCTGCATGTGGCTGATGTTTATTTCCCAGTGAAGAGAAGGGGACCCCCTCCAGCTCTGGAATCACCACCAAAAAGAGCAATGCAGACATCCCCGTCCTGGGGCAACACATCCTGGTGCCATGAAGTGCATCCATGTCAACAGGTAGTGTCCCTCCTTTGCCTTCAGCAGGTGAAGAAAGGGGAGCTAAACTCTTCTTAGTGATGTCCAGTGACAGGGCAAAGGGCAATGGCCACAAACTGGAATCATACAGAAGGGTTGGAAAGGACCTCCAGAGCTCACAGAGCCCACACCCAGGGCCAGAGCAGGGCCACCCAGGGCAGTCCACACAGGAATGCATCCAGGTGGCTTGGAAAGTCCCCAGAGAAGGAGACACAGGAGGCTTTGTGCAAGGATAAGGAAAACCTTCTTCACTGTGAGGGTGACAGAGCGCTGGAAGAGGCTGCTCCAAGCCCTGCCACTCCAGGATGCTGTGCAAAGTGCCCTGCAGTGTGCTGGGGGGTGGGCAGGGGGGGTGGGGGGGGGGGTGTTCCGACGGGACTCTGTTACCTCAGTATCCAAGGGAGCTGGGGAGCACATCTTGCCAGGTCTGAGGTGAGCCTGCTCTGGTGAGACCTCACTGGAGCACTGTGTGCAGGTCTGGAGCCCTCAATTCAGGATGGACCTGGAGCTGATGGAAAGGGTCCTGAGGAGGCCATGAAAATGCTCAGGGGGTTGGAGCAGCTCTGCTCCAGGGACAGGCTGAGGGAGCTGGGGGTGTTCAGCCTGGAGAAGAGAAGGCTCCAGGGAGACCTCACAGCAGCCTGCCAGGACCTGAAGGAGGCTCCAGGAAGGATGGAGAGAGACTGCTTGCAAAGGACCAGGGGCAATGGCTTTAAGGTGGAGAGGAGCAGACTGAGGTTGGATTTCAGGAAGAAGTCCTCCACCAGGAGGCTGTGGAGCACTGGCACAGGTCGCCCAGGGAGGTGGTTGAGGTCCCTTCCCTGGAGATATTCAAGGTGAGGCTCAAGAGGGCCCTGGGCAGCCTGAGCTAGCTGGGGATGTCCCTGCTGGCTGCAGGGGGGTCAGACTGGATGAGCTGTGGAGGTCCCTCCCAGCCCTTCCTCTATTTCCCTGCAAAGTTTCTGCCTGCTGAGCAGGTTCTGCTCCTCGTCAGGGACCACTCACACCTGAGTCAGCTGTGGCTGAGCTGATTTAAATCAGCATCACCCTGACAAGAAATCCTGCTGGTAAAAACATTTCCCTGAGTGAGAAGCCCTCAGAAGGATTGGAGTGGTTGCCCTCACAGCTCTGCAGCAGAATCTCCTCCAGCATCGCATGGGTGCCTGCCAGGCGCAGGGAGATGCTTCCTCAAGTCAGAGCTGCTGCACCGAGGGAGGGTTGGAGCTGCAGGGAGAGCCTGCTTGCAGAGCAGGAGTCCTGCTGCCTGCCCCTCTTCCACACACCAGAGGGCTTAAAATAATCTGATCCCTGCTGCTCGGCAAGCAGCATCTGCTGGGGTTGCCCTCCAAAAGGCTGTGTCTAAGCAGGGATTCCCTCCCCATCTCCTTTCCTGCTGCTCACACAGCCCATTGCTGCTATCCCTGTTAGTGCTTTTATTATTGTTGGTATTGCAGATCACTTTTTAATTGCCTGGTGAGTTTGCAGCAGCTTGGGAGGAAGCACAGGAGAGGGTGTGCAGGCTGGAACACCAGAGAGAGCCTGGGCAAGGGCAAGGAGAGTGCAGCTCCTCCTGTGGGCTTTATTGAGGAGGTGATGAGGACATTCTTAACCTTAATCAGTCCAGATCAGCTCCTGTCTGTGGAGTGTGTGAGGTTTATGAATCAGATGAAAGCTAAATTGATTCATAATTGCCTTTAATTTTCTGCTCTTGGGAGATTTTCAAATCACATTCCCACAACCTGGGCCTGCCAGTGACTAAGAGCCAGGAGCAGGTGAGCAAGGGTGAGGCTGGAACCGGCACTGCCAGGCCCCTGAGCCCACCTGCTCCAGGCAGTTTGTCACTGGGGCTCGTCAGCTCCTGGCCCGCCCTGAGCCCCCCAGCTGGTGCTGCCTCCCTGGGGACTCCTGGTGCAGGGGGCAGAGGGCTCAAGGAAGGGTGAGGTGGGCGAGGTCCAAGCTTGTGCCTGCTGCTCCGTGGCAATAAAGGCAGTGCATGACCTGTAAACAGGTTGCTATTATCCACCACAGAGGGGGAAGCCACTGCTCAGCTCCTCCAGGCAGCCTCAGAAGAGGAGGCTCAGGGGAGACCTTCTTGCTCTCTCCACCTCCCTGAAGGGAGGCTGCAGCCAGCTGGGGGTTGGTCTCTGCTCCCAGCAGATTCGTGAGTTCTGTCCTCCCCAAGCCGTTCATTTTGGTGATGTCCTCATGGTTTGCTCTCTCAAAAGCCTCCTGCTGGTGCCCATTTTCTGCTTCCCAGGGCTGTGTGTTAAGGCAACTGTCTGCCTCCATGGCCCTGTGCAGTGCTGCAAAACAAGGCTCTTGCTGTGAGGCCAGGCTGGAAAAGCCCCCTGGATCACCAAGCCCAGCCCAGCACCCTGCTCTGCAAGGCTCACCCCTGAGCCAGAGCCCCAAGCACCACAGCCAAACCACCTTCAAACACCTCCTCCAGCCTGGGCACTCCACCACCTCCCTGGGCAGCAATTCCAGTCCCTGACCACTCTTGCCATCAGAAAATTCTTCTCCTGGCCAGTCTGACCTCCCCAGAGGCAGCTTGAGGCCATTCCCTCTTGTTCTGTCACTAATTGCCTGTGAGGAGAGACCAGCAGCAGCCTCTGCACAAGGTCCTTGCAGGGAGCTGCAGACAGCCAGGAGGTCTCCCCTCAGCCTCCTCTTTCCCACACTACCCTCCCCAGCTCCTTCAGCTGCTCTTCAAAAGGTTTGGTTCTGGAGGGCCAAGTAACAATTCCTTCTCTTTGTGGTCCCCAAACTTGCAGAGGCAGAGGTGTGAGGAGCCAGCCCTGAGCTCAGAGGTGCTGCAAGCTTCCTGCCCCCTGCCGCTGGGCATCCTGAGCCAGCCGTGGCCCCAGGCGGCACCGTGCCCCCGGGCACCAGCTCTCTGCTGTGGCAGGCTGCACAGTGCCAGCCTCTGAAGCACCAGGTGCATGCAGCACTGGCATGTGCCACTTTGGTGCCAGAGAGGAAGCTTCCCTTCAGGAGGGAGCAACATCCAGAGAAGGGCAAGGAAGCTGGGAAGGGTCTGCAGAGCAAGGCTTGTGAAGAGCAGCTGCGGGAGCTGGGGTCGTTCATCCTGGAGAAAAAGAGGCTCAGGGGAGACCTTTTCACTCTCTACAGCTTGAAAAGAGACTGGAGTGAGGAGGGAGCCAGGCTCTATTTCCTAGTAACAAGTGACAGGACAAGAGAAAGTGGCCTCAAGCTGCACCAGGGGAGGTTTAGATTGGATGCTGGAAGAGACTTTATCACTGAAAGAGCTCTCAAACACTGGAATAGGCTCCCCAGGGAGGTGATTGAATCCTCATCCCCCAAGCAGAGAAGACTGAGAGGGGATTTAATCAATGTCTATCAATAGCTGAGGGCTGGGGGTCAGGAGGGAGGGGACAGGCTCTGCTCACCTGCACCCTGGGATGGGCCAAGGGGCAATGGATGGAAACTCCAGCACAGGAGGTTCCACCTCAGCAGGAGGAGGAACTTCTTCCCTGGGAGGCTCCCAGAGGCCTGGAGCAGGCTGCCCAGAGAGGTTGTGGAGTCTCCTTCCCTGGAGCCTTCCCAGCCCCCTCTGGATGTGTTCCTGTGTGCCCTGTGCTGGGCTCTGTGCTCCTGCTCTGGCAGGGGGCTGGACTCAATGCTCCTTGGAGGTCTGTTCCAACCCCTGACATCCTCTGGTGTGAGGTGTTTAAAAGAGGCAGCGATGTGGTGCTGAGCTTTAGCCCCAGCCTTGGCCGTGGGTGGTTGGACTCAGTGGCCTGGGAGGTGATGACAGAAGCAGATACAAACATTACAGCTGCAGGAGGGGAAGGAATCAGGTTTGCTGGTCTGCAAGATTAGGGCTGCTTATAGGCAAAGTCCTTTCTGGCTCTCTTTGTTTGTACAGAGCCTGGGGGGCTGTGGACAAAGGTCTGGGGCCAGTATCTTCCTGCCCTCCTCCTTCATGCCCTTGCAAGGCTGCAGCAGAGCTGCTCTGGCCTGACCTTGCCCAGGAGTCCTTTTGGGCAGTGCCAAATACCTTGCTGGAGCCTCCTTCTCTCAGGCTGGACAGAAACCAAGTGCAAAAAGCACAGGCAGCAGCTGGCTCTGAGCTCGCTCACTCTGCCACAGGAGCACTTCATTGCCATCCTCCCCTGCCCTACTCTTGGTGCTCCTTGGGTCAGCTGTGTTGCTGTGGCTGGGGCTGCTTGGGCACCTCCAGCTGGTGCAGGGCACTGCAAAGCTGTGGTGGGTTGAAATTACCCCCACACACTAATTTGAGATAATTACTCTTCCCCCTTCCCCTCCCCCCCAGATAAAATTGCCAGACCAGGTGAGTTTGAGGTGGAAGCAAATGAATCACAGACTCAGCCAGGCTGAAAGAGACCTCCAAGCTCACCAAGTCCAACCACTCAGCCAACCCTAACCAATCACCCAGACCATGGCACTGAGTGCCTCAGCCAGGCTGCTCTTGAACATCTCCAGGGATGCTGCCCCCACCCCCTCCCTGGGCAGCACATCCCAAAGGGCAATCTCTCTGTCTGGGAAGGACTTCTTGCTAACATCCAGCCTGAACCTCCCCTGGCACAGCTTGAGACTGTGTCCTCTTGTTCTGGTGCTGCTTGCCTGGGAGAAGAGACCAAGCCCCACCTGGCTGCAACCTCCCTTCAGGGAGTTGGAGAGAGCAATGAGGTCTGCCCTGAGCCTCCTCTTCTCCAGGCTAAGCAAGCCCAGCTCCCTCAGCCTCTCCTCCCAGGGCTGTGCTCCAGACCCCTCCCCAGCTTTGTTGCCCTTCTCTCTCCAGCATCTCAACATCTTTCCTGAGCTGAGGAGCCCAGAGCTGGACACAGGACTGAAGGTGTGGATGCAGCACTCAGTGAAGCTCTATATACAATCTAGAGAGAGGAAATGCAACGAATGTGTACAAAGCTCCAATGTTTACATGGATTTGCCATGTAGGCACCACACCAGGACCCCCTGCACAAAACCAGGGGCTTACCAATAGCTTCTCCCTCTCCCTGCCCTGCACAAGGGAAAGAGAAGGAGGAGAAGAGCAGAGAGTAGCTGTTAGTACTTAGCCCCAAGAAAGCAGCACAGCCAAGGTCAGCAACAGCCAAGCCAAAGCCTCCAGCTGGTGTCTGCTAGAGCCAAGGGCCAAGGAAAAGTTAGTTTATGGAGCTGAGTTTGTTGGCTCTCAGCCCCGTGGGGTTGTTTAGACCTTAGCATTACGCTGCTTCTGCATCCAGTGGAGAGTTCTTTTCATGCTACCACTTTTCCACCAATCTGTGGAAAATTCCTGGCATCAGCCTAAAACTGCCCCAAAGCCCTTTGCTTGGCCACACTGATGGATCCTGCAGGGGAGGTTGGGGAAAGTTGCTCTGAGCCCAGGCAGGTGTTGGCAGAGCAAAGCACAACCCTGCCAGAAGCACCCTGAGGTGGCCTTTACCCTTGCAGCCTCAGCTGCAGCCTCGTTGCTGTTGCCAGCAGGCAGGGATTATGATGATCCCCTTGCAGGGGTGCCAAGGCCTCTAGAGGAGAGGCACCTGCCCCACGTGGAAATGAAGCCTGTGGTGCCAGGGCTGCTTGGCTCTGATGCTGCCAGCGCACTGAACACGCTTGGTGAGGCAGCAGGTGGGGGCAATGCTAACCCAATAAAGCAAAATCCATAGTGGAAGTCACTTCAGGAGGGAGGGATTTGGTGGCTTCCTTCCCCATGAAGTGCAGGCACACGTTATGCCATCAGCAGAGCAGCACACCAGCGTTTCTGAGGCCAGCTGCCCCGTTACTGAGGCAGGAACTGCGCCCTGGGGGCGTGCAGACACCTCCGAGAGCCAGGGAGGCAGCTCTGGGCCGAGGCGTGCGCTGGACACCGAGCCGGCTGCGCGGGCTCCCAGGGCACAGAACCTGGCTGGATGCTTTTGGTGCTCGCTGCCAGGCCGGCTCGGACGCTGGCAAGCTCCTCACAGCCTGCGAGACCCCACAGCCACTTCTGGCGAGCAGCACCAAGACCACTAGAGAGCTCAGGACCTGGGAGGCAGGGCTCAGGAGCCCAAGCACCGTGGCCGTGGCTCAGCCGAGGTGACTTTCAGCCTGGCTGTCGGAGGGCAGCGGCACTCCTGCCCCGGGGCCGCGGGCCTGCTGCAGCCCTTCGCCAGAGGGGCGAAGTCGCCGCGGAGACGAGCAGCACCAGGAGCCTCCTGCGTGCGGGGACCTGGCAGCTGCCACCCTCCCGCTGTTGTAGCAGGGAGGCCTTTGAGAGCCCCGTTACGGTGCTTAGCCGCGGGTGATTGTGCGGCTCTCAGCGCTGACGAGCCAAGGACGCCCTGCTGAGGGAGGTATTGATCATCGGTTAGGAGCAGCTAGCCTGGGAATGAGCGCATTGTGGAGCTGACAGGCTGGCTGCCCTGGCTAAGGAGAGCTCCTTGACAGTAGATGAAGCCTCCTCCTCAGACTGCCTGTGGGGCTCGCTGGGCTGAGGCCCGCACTGAAGTGCTAGCGCTGTGCACTGGTCACAGAGCAGGGCTCCAGAATGAACCTCCTCCCCACTGCACCCCACTGGCACCCACCAGGACCTCAGCCCACCAGAGGACCCTCGAGTTCACTGCTGGTTGACCCAGGACCAGGCTTAGGGACTCCAGCAAGACCAGAGCAGGCAGGGTGGAGGAGATGCTTCCTTTGCTCGGTTCTCCAAGGACCTCCAGGGTCTTGTTGCAGAAGTGCAGCATCTCAGTGCATCTTATCAGCTGGACTTGGTGACCCTGAGGGTCTTTCCCCACCTGAATGTTTCTGTGATTCTGTGATGATTCTTAGGAAGAAGTTGTTCCCCAGGAGGGTGGTGAGAGCCTGGCACACTGCCCAGGGAGGTGGTGGCAGCCTCCTGCCTGGAGGTTTTTGCAGCCAGGCTGGAGGTGGCTGTGAGCAGCCTGCTGGGTGTGAGGGTGTCCCTGGCCATGGCAGGGGCTTGGAGCTGGCTGAGCCCTGACAGCTCTGTGACTCTGTGATTCCTGGGGCATGGCACTCTGGGACATGGCTCAACAACCATGGTGGTCTCAGGCTGATGGTTGGACTTGCTGCTCCTGAGGGTCTGTTCCAACCAAAGCAGTTCTGTGATTCTAGGATCTCCATTTGGTGTCTGGGCTGGGGCTGGGGCAGGAACCTCACTGCGTGCTGTCCCTTCGCACTGCCCAAACCCGAGGCCGAGGCAGCAGAGGGGAGGACAGAAGGACACTGCCCAGAAGGACACTGCTGCCACAGCACAAGCAGGGCTGCAGCCATTTCTCTGCCTCTCCAGCAGTCCCAGTGGGATGTTTCCAAGCTCAGCCTGGCACTGACGCTGCAGAAAGCTCCTGCCAAGGCCAGCGTCTGCCAGCACCGGGAGCACGTCAGAACCAACCCTGCAGCTGCAAACCGCTCCCAGGCTAAACACAGCCCCGCTGCCCGGGGAAGGAGCAGGAGAGGCTGTGAGCCAGAGGCTGGGCAAGGGTTTGGGAGGGGGGTTGAGGTTGCTTCGGTGGTCCCTGGGGTCAAGATTTCCCCCCCCGGGGGGCTCTGTCCCTGCTGTGGAAGGCGGGTGCTCAGCCAGTGGCTGGAGCAGGCAGCCCTGGCCTGGCCTCCCAGGAGGGACATGCAAGCATACCCAGCAGAGGGGCAGGAGCGAGCTGCTGCTGCTGCTGCTGCCCCAGGCTGGCCTCTACTTTCATTTGTGCTTGCTCTAATTTTAGCTACCCAGATGCATCTTCCTTGGCAGCTGGTCAAGGTCAGCCCACCACAGCTGAGAGCTGCTGTGCCTGGGGGGGTGCTGCTCCCTGCAAGGTGCTGGGGGGATGTGGGTGCTCTGCAGGAGCGGTCAGTGGAGCCCCTGATGGCAGGGGCAAAGGGCAGCAGTTGGCAGAGCCTGGTGTCAGCAGGGCAAAGGCTGCTGCACTTCCATCCCATTGCTGGAAGTCTCAGCACTTCATTATACATTGACTGTAGTTTAGTCTCCAGCCAGCCAAGTGCACAAGGAGCTGCAGCAGCGCTGGCAGAAGGCAGTGCAGCTCCTGCCTGTGACGCATGAGCTCACTCAGCCCAGCTCTCCTTGGGGGATGAGAGGGACACCTTGCTGCCCAGGGCCCTCCCCAGGGCCAGCCATCAGGCCTGGGGCTAGCAGGGCGAGCACAGGCGTGCTGATGGTCACCGCGCGGAGCTGCAAAGCTGCCTGGCTGCTGCTGGGGCGCAGGGGGGAGGGGAAGATCCCCAGGCCACCACCACACTGCCCCTTCAACTTCCAGCTTCCTCTCCAAGGCTGCTCGGGGGGCCCTCCTGCTCTTTTGAGGCTTGATAATGCCCTCATTGCAAAGGCTGGCTCCCGACGGCTGCCTTCTGAGCCAGGAGTGTCTGAGCCTTTCATTCTGTGCTGCTTCCGGGGCTGCAGAGTTGATTCCACGAACACGGGGCTGGGACAGGCGTGAGTGTGGGGGATCGGGAAGGCATGCCTCAGTAACCATGGCAACGCGGGAGCGAGCACCAGCTCCCAGAAACAGCAAGGACTGAGCTTGCAGGAAAAATGCTGAAGTGGGAGAGATGCTGAGGGCTTGGGTGTGCATCTCATGCAGAACCACAGGCTCAGCCAGGCTGGAAGGGACCTCCAAGCTCACCAAGTCCAACCCATCAGCAGCCCTAACCAATCACCCAGACCATGGCACTGAGTGCCTCAGCCAGGCTGCTCTTGAACACCTCCAGGGATGCTGCCCCCAGCCCCTCCCTGGGCAGCACATCCCAAAGGGCAATCTCTCTGGCTGGGAAGAACTTCTTGCTCACCTCCAGCCTGAACCTCCCCTGGCACAGCTTGAGACTGTGTCCTCTTGTTCTGCTGCTGGGTGCCTGGGAGAAGAGACCAAGCCCCACCTGGCTACAACCTCCCTTCAGGGAGCTGGAGAGAGCAATGAGGTCTCCCCTGAGCCTCCTCTTCTGCAGGCTCAGCAACCCCAGCTCCCTCAGCCTCTCCTCCCAGGGCTGTGCTCCAGACCCCTCCCCAACTTTCTTGCCCTTCTCTGGACGTGCTTTGAGGTGGTCTGACGTGCTCCAGGAGACTGAGCCCGCCCAAGCCTGGGAGTGCAGGTGAGGACAAACCTGCTCATGTCTGCAACACAGCTGCTTGTCCCAGCTGAGCCCAGCAGCCCTCACGCTGCCCCTGTGCTCTGCCTCTGGCTTTCCCAGGGTGCCGGAAGGCATCTCACAGAGCTGCTGCCCTCTCCAGGCAGCAGGTAGCTGCCAGGGGATGCTTGGAGCAGCATCCCCAATTAAATGCTGTGAAAACAACACCTCCAGTCCGGGCCCTCTCATGATGTTAGGGGTCAGATGTCTGTGCAGCTGTCTTCCACAGCTTGTAGATCCAGCAGAGTGATGAAAGGTGTGAAGACATCACAGAGTTCCTCCTAAATAATTCAGGGTAGCTTTGTGACAGCCTCAGTGTGTGAGGACTCTTCCTTGGCATGATGAAGAGTCTCTGCTTTTGATTCCTGACAGCTTATTGTGTCCACAGCATTTCCCTTAGCCATTATATAACAGAGAAAGCACAGAAGAAGTAGCAGACACTGAGGAGGAGTCCCTGGAGGCTGTCCCCACATAGACTCACAGAGCTGTCAGGGTTGGAAAGAACCTCAAGGCTCAGCCAGCTCCAACCCCCTGCCATGGCCAGGGACACCTCACACCACAGCAGGCTGCTCACAGCCACATCCAGCCTGGCTGCAAACACCTCCAGGCAGGAGGCTGCCACCACCTCCCTGGGCAGCCTTGTTTCCAGGAGGTGTTGGAAGGTGTCCAGGGAAGGGCCAGGAGGAGGAGCAGAGGGCTGGAGCTGCTCTGCTGTGAGCACAGACTGAGGGAGTTGGGGTTGTGCAGTCTGGGGAGGAGAAGGCTCCCAGGAGACCTCATTGTGGCCTTCCAGGATCTGAAGAGGGCTCCAAGAGAGCTGGGGAGGGACTTTGGAGGGTGTCAGGGAGGGATAGGACTGGGGGGGATGGAGCAAAACTAGAAATGGGGAGACTGAGATTGGCTGTGAGGAAGAAGTTGTTCCCAGGAGGGTGGTGAGAGCCTGGCCAGGCTGCCCAGGGAGGTGGTGGCAGCCTCCTGCCTGGAGGTGTTTGCAGCCAGGCTGGAGGTGGCTGTGAGCAACCTGCTGTGGTGTGAGGTGTCCCTGGCCATGGCAGGGGGTTGGAGCTGGCTGAGCCTTGAGCTCCCTTTCCAGCCCTGGCAGCTCTGTGGGTCTGTGAGCTGAGTCTCTTTCCCTCCCTGGCCCGAGACCGGCTGCGGTTTGCAAAGGCTCTGAAGTGTGAGCTCGAAACCCTGAGCCAAACCCAAACTAAATACTTCTCTGGCAAAAAAAAAAAAAACATCCAAAGAGGTTTATTTCAGATGAGTTCTCAGCCTTACTGAGAGTCCCTTGTCCTCTGTAAATCCTCTGCAGGCTGGGAGCCTCTGCCTTTATTACACAGCTAATCAGAAGAGCTTCTCCCAAGGGCAGGGAAATTCCTGCCCTGTTCTCTGCTCCCAGGCAGAGGTGATGCATTTCCTCTTGCTCCAGCTGCTTGTGGGAGCATCAGCTGCTGTTCTTGAGCAGCCACAAGAGGAAAACAGGGTCCTGAGTGCTGGAAGAGGCAGAGTGGCTGAGGTTTATTTGCAATAACATTGCAGATGTGTTCACTTTATTCACCTCCTCGGATGAGGGCGAAGGATGCTTGGGGCAGGCTGGCTCAGGAGGGTCTTGACATCGTGCCTGGATGGCTTTGGCCTCATATTTGGGTTTTGTCTCAAGTGGGTGGTTTGGAGGAGTTAAATATGCCTGGCAGAGGGAGACAGCCCCTCAGAAGCAGCCCATAAATGCAGGCAAAGGTTGGGGGGTGCAGGCTGCTGGCCCTCGAGCCAGGGTGGCAGGCTGGGGAGCAGCACAGCACAGCAGCAGCAGCAGCAACGAAGTACTCCCCAGGGCTGAGCACCCTGTCAGGAAATACCTGCTGATGGGACTGGCAGCAAGCCTGCTGCTGCTGCTGCTGCTTCAGAGGGGCTGGGTGATGCTCTGGGCACCTGCTGCAGCCAGCATCCCACCGTGGGCAGGAGCCTCCTGCCCCCACGCACAGCTGGGGCAGGCAGCAGCACTCTGCCCGGTGCCTGTGCTCTCTGCCACGGCACAAGTCCAGAGGTCCCTTGTGTGTTGTGCATTGGAGCTCCTCCTGCGTTCCTGGCCTTTGGAGACCTCTCTTGCTTCTGACCTGCTCACTCTGACAGAGGCAGAGGCAGCCCTGGCTTGCTCTGTGCCTGGGGCAGGGAGAGCCCGGGGCATCAGGCAGATTTTCTCCTTTCAGGAGAAAGTGACAACAGATAAATTCTCTTTGGCTCCATGCCCAGCTGCCTCTGAAGGCTCTTTTCTCCTCCATCCTTTAATGTGGCTGCTTTGATTTGCACTGCAGAGGCTGTGCCAGAGCCCTCCAGGCTGGAGGGACACAGGTTAGGGGGCAAGCAGCGTCCCACAGCACAGCCTGACCTGCTCTGTCCTGCTGCTGCAGGCAGCTCTGGGGAGCTTCACAGAGCAGCCCCCACCTCTGCCCACTTGGGGTTCAAAATCACCTTCCTGTTCACTTGGGACCATCCTGACAAGGAACTGCTCCTGCCCGAGAGCAGCATCTCTGGGGTGCACCAGAACCACCACCACTGGGTGATGCCTTCCCATTTCCAGGCACTTTGAGATCTCTCTTGGAGCCAATTTGCAGTCTATACACTGCACAGCTCTGTGCCTTGTGTGTGTGTCTGGGTGCTAATCAGGCTGATGGGTGATGCCATGGCAGGTGCCTATGTGGAATGTCAACACATTTGCTTCTATCCATCAGACTTGTAACTACATGGGGGAAAAACCAACAAACCAAACACAGAGGGTTTGAAAGGATGCATTTTCCATTAAATGGTATGGACTGGAATCAATTTTCCCTTCACAGGCTCACAGGATGTGAGGGGTGGGAAGGGACTTCCAAGGATCACCCAGTCCAACCCCCCTGCCAGAGCAGGAGCACAGAACCCAGCACAGGTCACACAGGAACACATCCAGATGGGGCTGGGAAGGCTCCACAGAAGGAGACTCCACAACC
>CM026888.1:40671001-40699265 GCA_015227895.2 Colaptes auratus
GTCCCCCAGCACCATCTGAGTGGCCTGGAGGGCTACTACCCATGGCTGCATGCTGACCCTCATACTGCAGCAGCAATAAAGACAGCTGGTGGGAGCCCAGTGCAGGAACCTCCGAGGTACCAGGGATCTGGTCCCCTCCCCAGAGGACTGCACACATTCCTGTCTCTGGGCTGTAAGAACATTCAGATTGGATGTTAGGAAAAGTTTTTCCCAGGAGGGTGGTGAGAGCCTGGCACAGGCTGCCCAGGGAGGTGGTGGCAGCCTCCTGCCTGGAGGTGTTTTGCAGCCAGGCTGGAGGGGCTGTGACAACCTGCTGTGGTGTGAGGTGTCCCTGGCCACGGCCGGGGTTGGGACTGGCTGAGCCCTTGAGGTCCCTTCCAGCCCTGACAGCTCTGTGATTCTAACTATGTGCAAATTCCCAGCCTGGTACCAGTGCAGTGTCCCAGAGGTAAGCATCAAGCAGGACTTCACTGCACACCCTCAGATCTGCAGCCTCTGTCCTCACAGCCTCTGCCCCCACTTCCCTGCTGTGTAACAAGCCCACTTCCCTCCCAGGCATGGCTCAGCATCACACAGCTGAGCAGGGCAGACGTGGCTTTGCCGAGAGCCGGCAAGAAAGGAAAGACCATCATAAAGTCCTGACTCTAGCTACAAACATTGCATAATGAAATTAGCCCCCCCCGTCCCGGGCTGCCGGCTTCCTGCAGAGCGGGAGGGCGCAGACGGCAGCGGCAGCGGCGGCTCACATCCATTGCAGGCAGCGGCCCTGCTCAGGGCTTGGCGTTTCCCGAGCCCTCCACAAAAATCACTCCCCCAGACTGCTCAAGGCTTGTGTGTGCGGCACAAACTTGTGGGGGTCCCACAGCGAGGGAGCTTTCTGCGCCCCAACGGGACGGCAGTCTCACACCGCTCAGAGGAGGGTGAGATTTCCATCAGCCTCAGGACCCGCAGATTCCTGCAGGGTTTCCAAATTGCGCCGGGGCGAAGCGGAACAGGGCATTCTTCAGCGGGAGCGGCCCGGCGCGGCCCGCACGCCGAGCAGCTCCGCGTCCCGCTGCTTTCGCTCCCCAGCCAGGCACGGAGAGAACAATTTTTTGACTGCTTGTGAGCCCGGAAGCCAGCAAGAGGATGCTGCAGGGAAAGACGATGCTAATTCTGGTGGGAGGTGTCTGCGTGTTGCTCGGTGGTGGAAAAGGGAGGAGGAGGGGAGCTGTCCCCGCCGGGTGCGGGACCACGGGAGGAGCTGACAGGATTCCTGCTATGAAGGCAAATAACATCACCAGCCTCCGAGTTTGTTTGTATTCTCAGACCCCACATGCAAGAACTGGCAGATAAACAACACTTTTAGAGAACCTACAAAGTATTTTTCCCCCACTTTGTTTGTTTGTCTGTTTTGAGCCCAGAGGAGGTGGCTGGCTGGCCTTGCCCGCTCCCCTGCCAGGTGCTGCAAGGATGCCTGCAGAGGGAGTACCAAGGCTCGTGCAGACGCAGGAGAAAAGACAGGCTTAAAGATTTAAGGTTAAGAACGAGTTAGAGCCTGGTTGTGCCCTGGCACCGCTAGAAGCTGGTGCAGGATATCCTCCTCCAGTGTGCTTGCCCCAGCTCTTTGCTCCATCCTTTCATTGGCCCAGGCCTGCAGGTGAGAGGCAGTGCCTGCCCCGAAGGCTGCCTTCACAGATACCTTCTATGGGCTCAAACCTACACAGCAAAGCTGCACTTGGAAAGAGTCAGGAGCAGCTGGTGTTAGCACATATGCACTTGCATTTCCCCCCCTTCCACTGGCAAAGCTGCTAAACTCCTTCAGCCTGCGTGCAGGATGTTTGCTGAATCCTCCTCTGAAAGTTTGGTGCCACCCAGATGGCCCTCAGTTCCAAGGAGATGGGAGGAGGAGAGGCTTTGCAGTGTAAGGATACAGTAGGAACGAGCTTCTGCCAGTGCAACTGAATATGAGCCAGCAGTGTGCCCAGGGGCCAAGAGCCAAGGCCTCCTGGCTGGTGTCAGCAAGGCTGTGGCCAGCAGCAGCAGGGAGGGACTGTCCCCTGGCACTCAGCTCTCAGGAGGCCACACCTGGAGTGCTGGGTCCAGTTTGGGCCTCAATCCAGAGAGCGTGGAGGTGCTGGAGCCAGGGCAGAGGAGGCAAGAAGCTGGGAGGGCCTGCAGCAGAAATCTGATGAGGAGTGACTGAGGAGCTGGGATGTTAGTGTGGGAAGAGGAGGCTGAGGAGACCTCCTGCTGTCTGCAGCTCCCTGCAAGGACCTTGTGGAGAGGCTGCTGCTGTCTCTCCTCACAGGCAATTAGTGACAGAACAAGAGGGAATGGCCTCAAGCTGCCTCTGGGGAGGTTCAGACTGGCCAGGAGGAAGAATTTTCTGCTGGCAAGAGTGGTCAGGGACTGGAATGTGCTGCCCAGGGAGGTGGAGAGCCCAAGGCTGGAGGTGTTTGAAGGTGGTTTGGCTGTGGTGCTTGGGGCTCTGGCTTAGGGTGAGCCTTGCAGAGCAGGGTGCTGGGCTGGATTGGTGATGCTGAGGCTCTGTTCCAAGCTGAATGTTTCTGTGACAGAGCAAAGAGCCACTGTCAAGCACTCAGGCTGTTCTGGAGAGCAGCCTCTGCACTGAGCCCGGAAGATCCCTGGGGACCGGGCTGGAGGAGGGCGGTGTGAGGTGGGTTTGCAAAGGGACAAAAGCCATGGGCTGCAAAATGGAGTGTTTTGCAACTAATTATTTTCAGTAAGTGACCAGCTTTATGGATGGCTGAATAATACTTGTCAGATAAATTATTCATGATTCCTTTCCACTGATCAGCAAATCAATTAGCCACAAACCTCTCTTCAATTATTCATCCAGCTCCAGCAGGATAAACCGGGAGATTTATGACACAGACAGCCAAGTACACGTTATTTCCTAACAGAAACCTTAAAATCCTTCAACTTTGTTCTGAATTGACTCACATTACCCAGCTCTTTGATTCACAGTCAAGCTCTGCATGCTCATGTCATGTTTCCCCTCTACTCTGCCCTGCTGAGGCTGCATCTGGAATATTGCGTCCATTCTGGCCCCTCAGTCAAGAAGGCCTCAGGGAACTGCTTGAGAGGGTCCAGTGCAGAGCCACAAAGATGATGAAGGCAGTGGAGCATCGTCCTGATGAGGAGAGCCTGAGGGAGCTGAGGCTCTGTAGCTTGGAGAGGAGACTGAGAGGTGACCTCGGTAATGTTTACAAGTTGTAGAGGATGAGAGCCAAGAGGCTGAGCCAGGCTCTGCTGGGGATGCCCAATGCCAGCACAAGGGGCAGTGGTGAAGCTGAGGCAGAGGAAGCTCCATGAAACAGGAGGAAGAATTATTTCCTTGTGAGGGTGGCAGAGCCCTGGAGCAGGCTGCCCAGGGGGTTGTGGAGTCTCCCTCGGGGAGGTTCTCAAGACCCACCTGGATGTGTTCCTGTGTGACCCTGCTCTGGCAGGGGGTTGGGCTGGATGAGCTTTTGAGGTCCCTCCCACCCCTAACACTCTGTGATTCTGTGCTTTGGTAATTCTGTGCTTCTGTGCTTCTCTGACTCTGTGATGCTGTGCCTGCTGCCAGCTCTGCAACGTCTCCTGCCACCCAGAATACCTGAGAGGCAAGGCAGCGTGGGGAGAGGGCATGGAGAGACACGGCCTCAGAGGGCTCAGCAGGGCTCCTGAGCGGTCTGGAAACACACCTGAAGAAGCTGGCAGATATGGCCACGTCAAACTCAAGACCTGGTGCAGAAGTAACTGGGTAAAAGCAGCCTGCACTCTGCACCTCCCGCTGGAAACTCCACAGCCCCGGATGGGCCTGCTGGAAAGTTGCTTTTCTGTGGACTGACCTCTGCTGCCATAACTCACTGCAAGAGCAATTCTCACACTGAAATTAAGGAGTGTTGACAACATTAAGTTGCACAGTGAGCACAAGTGAGAGTTATTAGACTAACAAATGGCCAAATTAGCGCAGAGCTGGCTTTAGCTCACTGGAGTAGCAACCTTGGAGGTTGTAAGTGAAGCATAATTCACCATAAGTGTGATAAGTGACCAGGGCTGCTTTGCAAACCTCACGTCCCAGCTCTCACTGGTGCTCCAGCTGGGCCTTTCTGCCACACTTGGCATTGTTGCAGGTGCCTCATAGTAATCTACAGTACTGCTTATCAATATGGTTGGAGATTAGGGCTGTGGCTGACCTGCACAGACAAAGAGGGTCCAGAGAGAAAAGGCAGCTGCTGTAATGGTGCCAAGCAAAGCTCCTGCTCCTGCACTGATTGGAACAGGCACAAGAATAGCAAGCACTCCAGGGAAAGCATCGCTTGCAGCTTTGATTGATCTGGTTAGTGGATTAAGCACATGCTCATACAAACACACTTGCTGCCTTAATCTGCTCTTCCTTGGTTGCCTGGAAGAGACCCCTCCCACACAGGCCCAGCCACAGCTCTGGAGGCTTTGTTAATTTGGCTACAGCCTCTGCTGGGGCTCACAGCTTCCCCTCGGATGTATCCCGCCCGGTGTGCTGACCGTGGCAGAGCAGCCCTCAGCTTTACCTTGAGAAACGTTTGCTCTGGGTTTGAAATGTTCCCCAGTGGCTCCCAGTGCAAAGGAACTGTAGCCACACGGCAGCTGAGCTGGTCAGCCCTCTCAGGGGTGAACTGCTGCTGGAGAAGTGGTGGGAAACTCTGGGCCAGCCAGTTCTGCATCTCCATGGACAACGGTTCGCCGTTCATGCCACAAAGGGACAGTTCTGTCCTTTGCAGAGTGAAGGTGCAAGGGTTCCCACTCTGCAAAATGCTGTGAGCCCGTGGCTAGGAAGGGTGTGAGCAGGGCTGCACCCCTCTGCCCTTCCCCTTTCAGTCTTTGGTGACGAAGGCAGCTTAACAGGGAGCCACTTCTCCTGGATCACTGGTTCTGCACCCCAGGAAGCACTCAGCCTGAGGCCGGATTTCTAGGACAGGACTCACCACACTTCAGCTGCTGCTGTCAAAAGCCAAAGTCTGTAGGGTGAAGAGATTTCTAGTGGCATCGGTTCCCATCCCTGTCACCAGCACACAAAGCCCACCTTCGACGCTGCTGGGGTCACAGCTGCCTCAGCGATGCCACCGGGAGCATCACACACCTGTGGCTGGGCAGGGCTGGGAGAGGTAGGGAAGCAGAGCAGGGGCAGTGGGACTCGAAAATGGATACCGAGTCTGGGCACGGGCCTGGCCTGGGCTCCCCGGGGGTGTGATGGAAGTGGGAGAGGGAAGCTAGGCGGCCCCCTCCTCGTTTTCCAGCAGAGCAGCTGAGCCACCCCCAGGAAGCAGTCAGGAGAAGGGCTTAAGGGACAGTGTCCTGTACCCTAGGAGTGGTCACAGCTCCCCGTATGGCGACAGGGATGTCCTGGGCTCTGGCTGTAAGATCGGCTCCAGCAGCTGGGGCTGAGTGCTCCAGGGCGTTAGCTCTGACCGCCGGCGGTGCGGATGGCCAGAGAATGCAGACAGGAGGGCTGAGCTCTGATGCCGCTCTTAGGTCCCAGTACGAGGAGAGCTGGTCCCGCGGTCTGGAACCAGTCCCCGCTCCCGCGACACAGTGAGGGGATCCCGGAGGACAGGGCTGCTCTCGGATGCCAAGAACGGGGATGGGGGTCCCTGCCGCAGGATGGCGATGGAAGAATCCCAGCTCCTACGAACAGAGGTCCCGGGAGACGGGCTGCCTCTAGGTCCGGCGGGCAGGTTGCGCGTTCGGGGTGTCCCACCCCCCTCCCAGCGTCGCTGGGGCGGAGGGGCCGTGGGCCCGCCCCCCCCTCCCCGCCGCATCGTCGCACCGCCCCCCGCTGCCCGCCCCCAGCGCGCCTCCCGCGGACGGCGGAGCGCGGCGCGGGGCCGCGGGGCCGGCGGCGGGGCGGCGAGCGGCGGGCGGCCCGCAGCCCCCGACGGCAGCGACGGCGATGCGGCGAGGCGGGCGGCGGGCGACGAGGCGGCGCGGCGGGCAGCGCGGCGGGGGCGGCGGGCGCCGCGGGGCTGAGCGGCGGGCGGCCGGGGCTCCCCGCGGCCCCGGGGTGACGGGGGGTTGGGGGTACCCGCCCGCCCGCCCGGCGCCGCACCCGGCACACGGATTTACGGCGCGGACTGCAGCTTCGGAAGCGGCCCCCGCAGGTAAGGCACCGGCAGCAATACCGGCGGTCCCCGCCGCCTCCGCGGCGCGGCTCCGCTCCGAGCATCCCCCCGCACGTTAGCGCCCCGCCGGGCTCCGGACGCGGCACAAGTTTCCCCCGCTGCGATCCCAGCGGGCATCGGCTCCCTCTATTCCCCCGCTCCGCTCTCGGATGCTGCAAGGATCGGGCTGCGCCCCCCCCACCCCCGCGCCGGCCACTCGCCCGCCCCTCCGCTCCCGCTGAACCTTTGATCCCCCCCGCGGCGGGGGCGCGGCAGGGGCCGGGGGCTCGCTCGGGCCGCGCCGCGCACCGCCCGGCCGCGACCAGGGGGGTGCCGCGGGACTGCGGCCAGCGCACCCCGGCGAAAAGAGTCGGTGGCCAAGTGCTGGGGGGAGAGCCCGGCAGGCTGCTGGGGGTGGTGCGCAAGAAGCCGCTGTTGCTTTCGGACCAAACTTGGCTGCGGGGAAACAACCCTCAGGCCGGGAGCCCCCCGCGTGGGAGCGGTGGGACGGGGCCGTCCCTGCAGGGCATGGCCACAGCGCCCCGCCGCCCGGCGTGCTGGGTGGCTGCCCGCGCCCGGGAGCCCCCCGGGCTGGGAGATGCTCCCGGCTAGGCCTCAGCCGGAGAATGCAGGACCGGCGCTGATCTCTGCCCCTTCCCCCAGGGAGCCTGAGCCTCCTGCAGCCGCTTTGCTGCCCGGCCGGGTGCCCGAAGCTCACCAGGCAGGCAGGGGTGAGCCCTTGCTCCGCGCTGGAAACCCTTCCCCTTTGCAGTCAGCCCCAGGGGGTGAGCGTGGGAGAGGTGGCACAGCCCCAGGGCACGGGAAAGGGGGCAGCCCTCTCCTGGAGGTGCAGAACATGTTCTGAGTGGGACCTTCCTCTCCTCCCCCCCCCCAGCAGAGGCAGTGCCCAGCTGCAAACCTGATGTGCACGAGGGGCAGTGGGTACCGCTGGGGTTCCTGCCTTGCTCTGGCAGGTGTGGATTTTACTCAGAGAGGGCTTTCTTGTGACTGGAGGATCTCTGCTTGCAGCTTTCCCCCCTTTTGCCCTGCACGGTGGCAGAGTCACTGTCTGTCAGGCAGACAGGCTGTGCAGCTGAGCTGTGACTTCCCGTGCGTGGGGTATTGATCCGCAGCTCCGCCAGAGCCTGCAAGGAAGTTTGTGCTCGGCTCGGTACAGCACCTAGGAAGCCCACCCAATGTTTCTGAGCCGAAGAGGGGGTGTCACATCTGGAGCCCTCATCCTGGAGACCGGCCTCTGCAATACTTGGTGCAGCAGGGCAGCAGGCAAGAGGGCTTAGGTGTCCCATGGTGGTTCATGCCGGTAATCTGGATGCCTCTTCAGCTGTGAGCTGCCTTGCTCTGGGCCCACCCGTGATGCTCATGCCCTGCCAAACCTCCAGGGGTCTTGATTAAGTCCTGGTCTTGACAGCTCTGACAGCGTGCTGGGGTGAATTCAGGCTGCAGGATGTCCCCCCCCATGGCAGCACATCACAGGCTGTGCCTGACTTCAGCCCCGAGTGCCTGGGTGTGAGCGCAAGAGGCTGATGACTGCACGCAAAAGCCTCCTCCAGAATTCCCCTTCTCCTGAGCAGCACTGGCAGGAGATGAAATAAGCACAGATTCGGCAGTTTTAGGGCTCTCTGCAGGTTCTGCTGCAAACCAACAGTAGAGCAGGCTGATAGTAAAACGGGGTTTTATGCTGTTCCCAGTGTAAAGCCTTCGACATCAGGATGAAAACAGATGTTTGACTGCCTGTTTAAGCCAGTTTTAGAGAAACTGCCTCTGGTTACGACGCTGCTGGAACCAGCAGCTCCAGCCCTGTCCCACTTACCTCCACGGCTCCAAAGGCTGCCCGGGAGTAACTGCTTTTAAACTCCCCTAGCAGACCTAGCAGCGCCAGGGCTGCTGCCGGAGAGAGAGCCCCCTGCTCCCTTTAAAAACAGCCCCCTGCTCCCTGTAAAAGCGATAAGGTGAATGAATACAAAAGGCTGTGCAGAAGCAGGGGCAGGGGTGCGGGGCGGGGAGCTGAGGGAGCGAGCGTGGCCTGGAGCAGCCGGACGGTCGGAGCTCTAGTCTGGAGCCCTGTTCCCAGCGCCGTAGCCTCGTGTCGCTGTCCAGCTCCAGGCACCCTGCTGCCTGCTGCAGGCACTCCAAGGAGCTCTTCAAAGGAAACTCGGCCAAGGAGCAGAGCCACAGCTCCCCTGCCAGCTTGCCGTGGAAAGGTGGTGGCAGCAGCCCCGCAGGACCAGCACGGACAGGCACATAGGCAGCTGAGAGACAGCCCTGCTTTCTCAGCTGCTGAGCAGGTGGATGCTGAGTGTGTTTTCCTGTGCCTGCGCTTTAGCCAGCTGATAGATTGCTGCTGCTCTTTGCCTGTGGGCTACCCGAAAGCACAACCCCTGCTCTTGCTGGTTTGCTCGTAGCTTCTCAGCCCCCGGTGCTGCCCGGATTGGGTGGCAGGAGGGGGGCGCAGGTCCTGCTGCAGGCTGGACTGGCACCTGTTGTGTGCAGGGGTGTGGAGCAAGCATGTGCTGGCCCCGAGGGCCACAGCAGGGCTCTGCTGAATCGCAGCTCCCTTGCCCTCCCCTTGCCTTCACAGGGTGCCCTGGTGCCCTGACAAGGTGCTCCCTGTGTAAATGAGGACTTCTGCACAACTCCTGGGAGGGGCAGCTGGCAGCAGCGTAGCTCTGTGGCAAGAGTGTGTGTTTGGATGTGTGAGCTTCAGCCTAACCGGGAGAGGGAAAACATCCAGAGTCTCGGAACTAATGCAAATGGAGTTGGCTTTAATCTCTCCCTGCAGCATCCTTGGTGGAAGGCATTTGCATTTCCCCCAAGTCCGTTCCTCTCTACCTGTCCCTCAAGCAAACCCAGAGCTGTGGAGCAGGGGAAAGCCTTTCCACGTGGTGAGGGGTGGCTCCCCAGATCTGGGGAGTGCTGAGCTCTAAGCACTGGAGAAGGAAAGCTCTTGCTTGAAGGCAGCAACTCAGCAGGGCAGAGGACTGCAGGATCCACAGGATCGAGCACAGGGACTGGTTCCATTCCCAAGCTCCCACCAAGCCACCACGTGTGGGTGACTCATCTGGGAGGGGGACAGAGGAGCTCACAGATGGCTCTGACTTCCCCTTAGCACAGCTCTGGGATACAGAATAGAATAGAATGCAGAATGAACCAGGTTGGAAAAGACCTCAGAGCTCATCGAGTCCAACCTCTCACCCAACTCAACCATGGCACCAGGTGCCTCAGCCAGGCTCTTTTAAAACTCTTCCAGGGATGGGGACTCCACCACCCCCCTGGGCAGCACATCCCAAGGGCCAATCTCTCTTGCTGGGAAGAATTTCTTCCTCACCTCCAGCCTAAGCCTCCCCTGGCACAGCTTGAGACTGTGTCCTCTTGTTCTGGTGCTGCTTGCCTGGGAGAAGAGACCAACCCCCAGCTGGCTACAACCTCCCTTCAGGGAGTTGCAGAGAGCAAGAAGGTCTCCCCTGAGCCTCCTCTTCTGCAGGCTAAGCAAGCCCAGCTCCCTCAGCCTCTCCTCCCAGGGCTGTGCTCCAGACCCCTCCCCAGCTTTCTTGCCCTTCTCTGGACACCTTCCAGCATCTCAACATCTTTCCTAACCTGAGGAGCCCAGAGCTGGACACAGGACTCAAGGGGTGCCCTGAGCAGTGCTGAGCACAGGCAGAAGGTCTGGCTCCTGTGAGTGGGTGCTCAGAGCAATCCAGAACCACTTTGCTCAGATGTGCTGAGAGAGCCCTGTGGCTCCCACCCAAGAGCCTCGAGGTCCTCCTCCCCTCCTTCCCCGGGCGCAGGGGCTGCTGGGGCTGTGCTCTGCAAACAGCTGCTGGGTGGACTGCTGCCATTTCGGAGGCAGCCTCCAGCTCAGCAGAGACACAAACAAAGCAGGATTTGGTGAGCACTCCAGCAATAGCTATTAGCTATGCTAAAAGGATTAACAGCTCTGCAGGACTCATCAAGTTTAAAACATAACTCAAGCATCAAAGCAGCTCTTACAGGCCCACATTTTCACATCAAGTCACTCTGAACATTCCTATCCAACTTAATTAAAACATCCACTAGGCTCATTAAAAGCACACAAAAAAGGGAAAAACCCCAACAAAAAAAACCAACCCAAAAGCAAAAAAAAACCCCAACCCAAAGGCCTTTTTTGCTTGAGCACTGAGCTGTTTTGAAGGGAGGAGTTGTCAGACAAGTCTGCAGACTCCTGTGGTAGAGACTCACCTTTGTGGACACCTCCTCCCCCCAGACCAGGACGTCTGGTTGATCTCAAGCTTTCCCAGGCAAAGGCAATCCCTGGGCCTGTCCCTGGGTTTGATGGGCTGCTGCTGCTGCTGCTGCTGCTGCTTGGTGGTGGTTGTTGTTGTGGTTGTTTTTCCTGGCTAGAGACCACAGGAGGAAGATGAAAAAAGTGAGAAGAGCTTTGTAGAGAAAGTCGGGTAAGAGGGTGGGGGAGTGCCAGAAACCAGACCTGTAGTAGGAAACAAGGCCCTGACGTGCTGGTGAGAGACCTTTCGTCTGAGGGCTCCCAGGCACCGTGCAGGGCAGGAGCTCAGGCAGGAGCTGGGAGACAAGTGGCAGCAGCCAGGGCCGTTGAGAGGAGGGCACCACCTTTGCTGGCAGCAGAGTCACCACAGGCAGGTCACCACCTCCCTGCCTGCCCCCTGCCTGCCCTGCTCGCTGGGTCTGTCGCCTGTGTTGGGAGCTGCCTCAGCCAAGCTGCTCTTGCAAGACCCCAAGGCAGCACTGTACATGCCACCACCCCTTTGGCGCTCAGCTGGGGTCCTGAGCTGGCCCAGCACGGCCGAGGCATGACCGTGCTCACCGGCCCCTTCCCTCACATGCTTCATCCCCGACACCAGCACCATCACCTCTCCTTCACTCCTGATGTAATTCTCCTTCCCTGTAATGTGCTCGGCCTGGGGCCATCCCAGGCGTCAGTAGTTATCCTCCCTGACCACTCTCACCCTCCTCTGCCCGCCTCAGAGGCCAAAGTCATTTCGAGGGCTCATGAGAGACTTACAGTAGGTAGGTGGAGAGGCTGCCTCAGTGTGAGCTGTACCTGGGGCAGTAGCTCTGGGGCCAACCTTTACAACTCCGTAAATGCTTTGTTTGACAGGCAGAGGCCTGGAGGGGTTTAGGAGTCCATCCCATTGTGCTAATTTTGTTGGTTGGGATCAATAATGAGTGAGTGTCCTCCTCCCCCCACCTCGGAGAAAGAAAAGAGGAAGAGGAGATGAAATCCTTCCTCTCTCTCCCTTTGGTGGTTGATTGCTCCTGCTTCACACTGCCCTGTGGGGTCGGAGGGTGCCTGGAAGAAAAGAGGGTGCTGAGAAACGCCAGCAGGAGCAGAGCTGCTCCTCCTGCATCTTCCAGATCTGCAGCACACTTTGCCTCTTTCCTTCCCACTTAGCCATCCCCTTGAGGCAGACTGTAGGACCTGAGCAAACAAACTCCCACCCCCGGGTACCTGTCCTCATTTAGCCCTTTTCTGGGGCTAATCTGCAGAAGTCCCTGCACAACCTGATGACCCCTCAAGAACAGAGGAGGAGATTCAGGCAAAGGAAAGGAGAGCCACAGGTTGAAATGAGACCAGAGTTAACAGAACAGCGAAACTGAGGCACTGCAAAGTGCACAGACTTAGCCTGAGGCCGGCAAGCTGGCAGCAGGCACAACCAGCTGGAGCTGCTCTGCTGCGAGGGCAGGCTGAGGGAGCTGGGGCTGTGCAGTCTGGGGAGGAGAAGCCTCCCAGGAGACCTCATTGGGGCCTTCCAGGATCTGCAGGGGGCTACAAGGAAGCTGGGGAGGGACTTTTGAAGGGTGCCAGGGGCTGGGGGGGATGGAGCAGAACTAGAAATGGGGAGATTGAGATTGGCTGTGAGGGAGAAGTTGTTCCCCAGGAGGGTGGTGAGAGCCTGGCACAGGCTGCCCAGGGGGGTGGTGGCAGCCTCACCCCTGGAGGGTTTTAAGGCCAGGCTTAGCAAACTTGCCCCTTTATACTGAGGGTGAGATTTATGCTGTGGGATACACCTGACAACCACCTTGGGTCCTCTGCCCTGCTAGACATCCTGCAGCCCATGGCAGCTCTGTGATTCTGCCCCAGCAAAGCCAGGACAGGACGCTGCAGGCTGCCCCTGGGGAGCCACCATGCTCCAGGGCTGGGGGCAGCAAGCTGCAGTCCTGCAGGGCCGGGGGCATGGGGAGGGGGCAGGGCTGGGATGTGAAAGGCTGGAAGCAGGCAGGGCTTTGACATCCTTTACAGCTCCTTCCTCACTCGGTGTCTAGACATAGCTATAAATGAGAGAGGGCTATTACCTGGGAGTAAAGCCGCTGAACCAGCCCTGGAGAGCTTGTTGCTGCACTTCCAGGGAACTGGGAGATTCCTTGTGATTAATGTGGCAATATCCAAGGCTGTAAGCTGGCTGCAGCTGGGTACTGAGTCAGGGGACACACACACACTGTACCTGCCACTTGCAGCTGAGGCTGAGCATTGACTGTGGGCTCTGGCCAGCACTTGGCCCTTTGTTCCCGGGGCTGCTGCTTGCTGGCAGGTCATGGCTCCAGCCCAGCTGACTTCACCAGCTGCCAGGGTGCAATGAAACAGCCCAGCAGTCCCTGAGGTGCAACTTCTCACTGCACCTTGGACCAGCAGTGGTGTGGAGGAGAGGCTGTGAGCAGAGCCTGGGCTCTGTACTTTGCTAGGAAACTACCTCCATGCTCTGGGGTGCATCAAGAGGAGTTGTGGGCAGCAGATCCTGGGGGGTTCTCCTCCCCCTCTACTCTGCCCTGCTGAGACCTCACCTGGAGTACTGTCTCCAGTTCTGGGGTCCCCAGTTCAAGAGGGACAGGGATCTGCTGGAGAGAGTCCAACAGAGGGCTACCAACAGAGGGCTGCCAGGATGGTTAGGGGACTGCAGCACGGCCTGGGGAGGAGAGGCTGAGAGCCCTGGGGCTGTGCAGTCTGGAGAAGACTGAGAGGGGATCTAATAAGTGTTTATCAATAGCTGTGGGCTGGGGGTCAGGAGGGAGGGGACAGGCTCTGCTCACTTGCTCCCTGGGATAGGACAAGGGGCAGTGGACAGAAACTGCAGCACAGGAGGTTCCACCTCAGCATGAGGAGGAACTTCTTCCCTGGGAGGCTCCCAGAGGCCTGGAGCAGGCTGCCCAGAGAGGTTGTGGAGTCTCCTTCTGTGGAACCTTTCCAGCCCCCTCTGGATGTGTTCTGTGTGACCTGTGCTGGATTCTATGCTCCTGCTCTGGCAGGGGGGTTGGACTCAATCTCCAGAGGTCCCTTCCAACCCCTAACATCTGTGAGCCTGTAATTTCAGTCAGGGAATGCAGGAGCACATGCATGGACAGCCTGTGCCACTGCTGACTGCTCTAAGTGGTGCCATGTGGGTGTGCAGGGAGTGTGCTGAGGCCTCAAGCACCTCTGCAAGGTGGGAAGCACCTGGCAGCTGAACCCAGAATCCCCAGTCCCCAGTCTAAGCTTGCCGTGCAGGATCAAGCCCTGTGGATGCTGATGGGAGACGTTTGGCTGCAGAGAGCTAATTAGTTTTGGATGCAAATTCTTTTCTCTGATCTCTGCTTCTACCAGTCCAGCACAGAGGGGTCTGAGGCTCTGCCTAAGGCTTTGCAATAGTGCTACAGCATCAGCAAAAGTAATAAAGGAGAGAATGGACTCCCTGGAAGAATAGCAGGAAGCAAAGCACAGACATGCTCTTGACAGTGTCCCCAGCAGGGGCACAAAGCCCTTCTCAGCTGGAGGGTATCTGCCCAACAGTAGGTCTGAAGGGTGGAGTGGCAGGGGGTGATGTCTCTTCTGAGCCTTTGCTTGAAGAGCTGCCATGAGAGGGTGAGAAGGGGATGGAAAGTGTCACAGGGCAGCTGGGACCTGCTGGGACCTGCTAGCCCACGGCTGGCCTCAGCTCTGAGGGAGGAAGGATGGGAAGGAGCAGCAGCAGTGTGGATGGTGCAGGAGGCAGCAGGGGAGCAGTTTGGATTAGCACCCTTGTGACTGTAGGAGATCACAGGGTCTTAGGGGCTGGAAGGGAGCTCCAGAGATCATCAAGTCCACCCCCCCACCCCTGCCAGAGCAGGAGCACGGAACCCAGCACAGGCCACACAGGAACACATCCAGACAGGGCTGGGAAGGCTCCACAGAAGGAGACTCCACAGCCTCTCTGGGCAGCCTGCTCCAGGCCTCTGGGAGCCTCCCATTGATTAAGTTCCTCCTCGTGTTGAGGTGGAACCTCCTGTGCTGGAGTTTCCATCCACTGCCCCTTGTCCTGTGCCAGGGTGCAAGTGAGCAGAGCCTGTCCCTGCCCCCCCCCTCCCGAGCCCCAGCCCCCAGAGATTTATAAACATCCTAGATCCCAGGTTTTCTTCCCCAGGTTGTGTTTCCTCCTCAGATTGTGCACCCTGTGCAGGCTTTGTGTCCCCCAAGAGCTCTCCTGTTGCATGCACCCAAGTTCCCGAGGGGCTTGTGCCTCCTGAGTACCCGGGCTCTATCAACAGCTGCTCTCGCTGGGCTCTGTGAAGGGGGCCGTGGGGAATACAGCAAAGCTTCCTGGGGCTGAGCCAATACTGGCCTGGCCTGAAGTTGCTGATAATGGGAGATGTTAGCAGCAGCTGTTTAGCCTGGTATGACTGCCCTGCAAGCTGCCCTGAGCTTTGGCAAGGAGCTAATCACCCGGTGCGGGGATCCCTCGCTGCATGCGGAGACCCCGGCAAGCCGCAGCCGGCTTTTGTCCCCCCACGAGCTTTGCTCCAGCTGAAGGAGCATGTGCTGGTGGGTCAGGCTGGGCTCTGGCAGCAGCTGAAGATGATGTGGGTGAGCATGTGGCTCTGTGAGCAGGGGCACAGGCGTATTTCCCTGTGGGTCTGGTCCCCTCCACGCGAGGGGAGCTGGAGTGGCATCGGTGCATGGTTACATCAGCAGAGCTTTCCCTGCTGCTAATCGGGCTTGAATCCCTGTGCTCCAGCCCATTAATGCACAGTAGCTAAAGAGCAAGACTGAAGGAAGGTGGTTAACAAACCTACCAGAGAGCAGAAGCCATCTAAGATAGTGTGGAAAATCCACCCATGCCTGGGGGCTAAAATCTCATACAGGAGGATCAGCAGCATTCCCTTTCGTGAGGGCCCTGTGACCTGCAGCTGCTGCATGGTTTGTGTTCTGCCATCCCCTCCCAAACTGCTGCAGCCTGCTGCTGGACCTGTAACCACATAGGGGGTTAGAAACAGGTTGGCAAGGGCTCTTCTCCCAGGCAAGCAGCACCAGAACAAGAGACACAGACTCAAGCTGTGCCAGGGGAGGTTTAGGCTGGATCTTAGCAAGAAGTTCTTCCCAGCCAGAGAGATTGCCCTTTGGGATGTGCTGCCTGGGGAGGGGCTGGGGGCAGCATCCCTGGAGGTGTTCAAGAGCAGCCTGGCTGAGGCACTCAGTGCCATGGTCTGGGTGATTAGTTAGGGTTGGCTGATGGGTTGGACTTGGGGATCTTGGAGGTCTCTGCCACCCTGCTGGACTCTGTGATCCTGTGGAAGCACTGAGGGAGACTGGGCAGGCTCTGCTAGCAAGCAGCACCTGATTCTGCAGCCAGCCACACACACCACAGTTCTCTGCAGAGCTTCTTCCTTGGTGGTACCCAAAGCACAGACCTGAGGCACAGGAGGGGTCTCCAGCCGCCTCCCCACCTCAGTGGTGTGTGCCTGTGCCAGCTGCTGTAGCGATGTTCCTCTCACTCGATGCTGGCCGTGGGGCCTGTAGCCCTTCAGTGCTCAGCTCCACAGATCAGAGCCATTTGCTGTGGGCAGGGCTGGGGTGGGCTCTGGAGGGAGGGCCCCTGCCTGGCCTGCTTTGCCTGTGGGGGCCACAGGGCTTCTCAGCGCGTTCCCTCGGCACGAAGTGGACACGAGGCCACCGGTGTTAATGCCTGGCTGGGATATGCCTTGGACATCTCCAAAGACACTGATCAGCTTGACTGAGTCCTTGGCAGAGGCTCTTGGCAGTAGCTGGGCTGGCTTTCAGTGCTTCTGGCTCCCAGCCCCTGCTTTATCCAGCAGACCACACTGCTGCTCCACAGAGCTGGCTGCAGATGCTGGGCCGGCAGCTGCACTCCTATTGATCCCTGGGGGATGAGAAGCCCAAATGAAGGCCCTTGGGAAATCAGCACTGACAAATAAAGCTCTGCCTGCAGAGCAGAGCTTCGGACTGTGACAGCTCTGCAGAGCAGCCTGTGTGAGAGCCCAGCTGTGCAGAGCCATCCACAGAGAGCCCTGCTTTGAGCACAGGCTCGATGCCTGGGATGTGCTAGGAGAACCTTCATCCCTCCCCATGAGGCCATCACACCTTCCCTTCTCCCAGAGGAAGCATCCGGAAGCAGATCCAGGTCCCTACAGCCGCGGAGGGGACAAGTCCTTTGTTCCCCTGGGGCCAGGTGGTTCTTCAGGTTGTGAGGCTGCAGGGAGCAAAGAGATGAGCACCCTGGAAACCTGCTGTCTGCAAACCTCCCATGGGGCTAGGAGGGCCCCCCAAGAAGAAAGAAGGGTCACCATTTCCCACCACTGTGGCACGAGGAGATGGGGACAAGGGCATCTGCAGGCCAGGTGGCACTGCTGGCACTTGGATTTCGTCTGTTGAAGTAGCTGGCACTGGCCTTGTGGCCTTGCTCAGGTGGGGAGCAGCAAATTGCTGCATTGTGACCCAGCATGGCACAGGCTGAGGGAGCTGGGGGTGTTCAGCCTGGAGAAGAGGAGGCCCTGGGGAGACCTCAGCAGCCTGACAGTACCTGAAGGGGGCTCCAGGAAGGATGCAAAGGCCTGCACGGACAGGACATGGGGCAATGGCTTCAAACTAGAGCAGAACAGATTGAGCTTGGATGTTAGGAACAAGTTCTTGACTCTGAGGCTGTGGAACACTGGCACAGGCTGCCCAGGGAGGTGGCTGAGGTCCCTTCCCTGGAGATATTCAAGGAGAGGCTCAGTGAGGCCCTGGGCAGCCTGATCTAGCTGGGGATGTCCCTGCTGATGGCTGGGGGGTCAGACTGGATGAGCTGTGGAGGTCCCTTCCAGCCTGGGCCATCCTGTGATTGATTCTACATTCTGTGTGAGCTCTGCCCTGGGGAGCTGCTCCTGGGACTGGCTGCTGGGAGCAGTTCGGAGCTGCCTGCTTCGGCGAGCACACATCTGGGGCTTTGTGAGTCGGTCCTGGTCAGGAGGGAAGTGCTGCTATTAACCCTCGCGTGTGGCTGCCTTTCCCCAGCTCAAGCCTTTCGGCTCAGCTCTGCGCCCCCGCGCTGTTTGCCAACAGTGCGGGCTGCGAGCCTGCCCCCGTCCTTCCCCCGCACCAGACCCGCCCGAGCCCGGCAGGCAAAGCGCGGGGCCCGGCTGCGGGCCTCGGTAACCAGCAGCAGGCTCAGGCTGCCGGCTGCCCTGGGATGGCTTTGCTGCTCCCTGCGGGCTCATTTCTGCCGCAGCCCACAAAGCAGGGGGATGTAGGTTAGCATTTCTATAGCCACCCCCTGCCCTTGCACGTCATTCACATTGTCAGCACAAAGTGTAGTCTGGGGGAAACTTCATCATCAAGGATGCTGAGTTCAGAGTCACAGAATCAACCAGGTGGAATCACAGAATCAACAAGCTCACCAAGTCCAATCAGTCACCCAACCCTAACTAATCACCCAGACCATGGCACTGAGTGCCTCAGCCAGGCTGCTCTCAAACACCTGCAGGGACACTGAGCCCAGCCCCTCCCTGGGCAGCCCATCCCAAAGGGCAATCTCTCTGGCTGGGAAGAACTTCTTGCTGAGATCAAGCCTGAACCTCCCCTGGCACAGCTTGAGACTGTGTCCTCTTGTTCTGGTGCTGGGAGCCTGGGAGAAGAGACCAACCCCCACCTGGCTGCAGCCTCCCTTCAGGGAGTTGGAGAGAGCAAGAAGGTCTCCCCTGAGCCTCCTCTTCTGCAGGCTAAGCAAGCCCAGCTCCCTCAGCCTCTCCTCCCAGGGCTGTGCTCCAGACCCCTCCCCAGCTTTCTTGCCCCTCTCTGGACACCTTCCAGCAGCTCAACATCTTTCTTGAACTCAGGGTCCCAGACCTGGACACAGGACTCCAGGTGTGGTCACAGCAGTGCTGAGCACAGGGCAGGATGAGCTCCCTGCTCCTGCAATACTGCCGTTTGGCATTGTGATGGTGAAGCTGGGACAGCCTGGGCTGACTCCTGTGGACTGGCATGCCTGCCTCTACCAAGCACAAGGGGTGCCTGTGTGTGTCTGCTGGCAGCACACAGGCCATTTCCTCGTGCTAAGGCCGGGCAGGTTCTGCATCCAGGCAACTGCTCCCTGCTGCGGACTCCAACCGTCTGAGTCTCTTCCAGAGCTGGATTTTAAGCGCCTGCAATTTACCTCTGTGAGCAGGATCTTGGCTGGCAACAGCTTCCCTGCTTCTCTGCATTTCCAGGGGAAGATGCTGCTCGGTGGTTCTGCTGCTGAACCTCCCTCGCCCCACGCCCGCTGTGTGCCTGCCCTCCAGCTCCCCTGCCTCCTGCTGCCACATGCCAGTGCTGCTGCTGAATCCTTGCTGCTGGATGTCCTTGTCCTGGGCAGCTTCCACACCACGGATTTACCGTGGGGCCCTTGGCTCCCGTGCTAAAGCTTTCTTCCAATTCCCTTGCAAAAGAGGCAGCTGCTGGTTTGCCCTTGTTTGGATTCCTCTGCTGCTATCCTAATGCTCAGGGAGCGTGGCCGTGGCTTTCAGAGCGTGGCACAGCAGCGAGCCACCTCGGGCTCTCCGGGCAGGCAGGGCTCCTCCACTCCTCCCCACCCCTCCTGCACTTACAGGAACATCATCACTGCTTTGTTCACCTCTTATTTCCCTGACAGAAATCGATCTCGTGTTTGCTTTGGTTTTCTCCTTTGATTTCTCAGCTTTTCTGATCTTCCCACTTCCCCTGTAGCTTCACCACTCATCACACCTAGCAGCCAGGATGAATGTTTTTGGTTGCCTGGCACAGCAGAGCCTGCCCCGTAGACTTCAGGCAGTGCTAAAGGTGGAGCTGGGGTGGAGCTGATGGTGGTGCTTAATCACCTCTTAATGAATGCTGTCCTCCCGTGTAACCAGGCCCTGGCAGTGGAGCCTCAAGGCTCTGCACAGACCTTGCCTCACATCCTTGGGAAAAGAGGAGCAGTGCTCTGAATTCCCTCTTTGCACCCAAGTCTAGCAGAGGGATTAGAGGAACTTTCTAGCTGCAAAAGAACTCTGCCAAGATGTGCTTTGCCTGATTCCCTTGGCCCAGGCAGAAAGAAAACCATCCAGGGAAGAAGGGGTGGGGGAGAATGCAGCAGACATCGCAGGAGGAAACGCTGGAGGAGAGGGGAGAGCCTCACCCTTGCTGTGAGTCTGGGGGGAATTCATAAAACCTGGAGTCCAAAGCACAAGGGCCAGGTGGTTCAGGTGACATTGTTAGGGCTCATTGCTCTTCATTGACCTCCCAGCCCCCGGGGCTCAGGCCTCAGCTCGACCTCAAGCAGCCCCGGATCAAAACTCTCCCTGTTGCCTGGGAATTGGGTTTCCCGGCAGCTGGGTGTGCTTTCACGAGGCACCTGCCTTCCTCGGCATTGTTAAGCCATTCAGGAGTAATAAAAAGCCCAAAAGTGGCTATTGGGGCTTCAAATCTGGGGCTGGGCTCCAGCCAGAGCCAGCTGACAGAATGCTGCTGCACCGTGCTGTGGAAGCTTCCTTCCCCCTCGCCTCCCCCAAGGCAGGGCAGGGTGCAGGCACGGCTCTGGCTGTCTCCATTCTTCAGCTGTCTCTGCTGGGAGTGCCCTCCCCTGGCTTGGCCACACGGAGATGGGCAGGGAGAGAGGCAGGAATCTGCTGCTGAGCACGGGGAGGGGCTCAAGCAGCTCTGGGACGAGGGTTGTTCATCACACCATTCATTTCCCCGGGAGGAAAAGTGGAATCTGGTCCAGAGGGTGAAAGAGGCTTTCCCAAAAACAGCTGCAGCTTAGCAGGGGCTGTGAGGCACAGCCTGTGCCAGCCCTGGGTCCACCCTTTCATTCCTGCTGTGATACAGGAAGCACTGCTGGAGGGGTCAGAGCTGCCTGCGGCATGCCTGTCAGGAGTGCCCCTCCGGGAAGGTGTGCTGAGAGCTGAGCAGCCTGGCTGCAGGCAGAGCCACTGGGTTAAGACCTGCAGCAGGTGATGATGCTGCCAAGCCCCCCCAGATCATGAGCTTTCAGTTCTGCTGTGGGACTTGGGGGTGCTGGTAGAGGAGAAGCTCAGCAGGAGCCAGCAGGGAGCACTTGCAGCCCAGAGAGCCAAGCAGAGCCTGGGCTGCAGCAAGAGAAGTGTGGCCAGCAGGTTGAGGGAGGGGATTCTGCCCCTCTGCTCCACTCTGCTGAGACCACAGCTGGAGCTCTGGGTCCAGTTCTGGAGCCTCTGTGCCAGGAAGGATCTGGAGGGGCTGGAAGGTGTCCAGAGAAGGGCCACGAGGAGGAGCAGAGGGCTGGAGCTGCTCTGCTCTGAGCACAGACTGAGGGAGTTGGGGTTGTGCAGGCTGGAGAGGAGAAGGCTCCCAGAAGACCCAATTGTGACCTTCCAGGATCTGCAGGGGGCTCCAAGAACGCTGGGGAGGGACTTTGGAGGGTGTCAGGGAGGGATAGGTCTGGGGGGGATGGATCTAAGCTAGAGGAAGGGAGATTTAGATTGGATGTGAGGAAGAAGTTGTTGCCCATGAGGGTGGTGAGAGGCTGGCACAGGCTGCCCAGGGAGGTGGTGGCAGCCTCCTGCCTGGAGGTGTTTGCAGCCAGGCTGGAGGTGGCTGTGAGCAACCTGCTGTGGTGTGAGGTGTCCCTGGCCATGGCAGGGGGTTGGAGCTGGCTGAGCCTTGAGGTCCCTTCCAGCCCTGACAGCTCTGTGGTTCTGTGATCAGCAGCCTCTTGCACAGCAGCTTCAGTCCCAGCAGCACTGCTCTGAAATGACTCACAGGGAGATGCATTGCAAATCCTCCCTGGGGTCTGCTGGTCCCAAACCTCCTGGTCTTTCAGCTGGAACCAAGGATGGTTTAAACTGGAGCAGGGGAGGTTTAGATCAGACATTAGGAAGAAGTTCTTCACTATGAGGATGGCAAAACCCTGGAACAGGCTGCCCAGAGAAGCTGGTGGACACCTCCTGCCTGGAAGTGTTTAAGACCAGGCTGGGTGAAGCTTTGAGCTCCTGGTCTAGTGGGAAGTGTCCCAGCCTATGGCAGGGAGGCTGCAACTAGGCAATCCTAAAGGTCCCTTCCAACCACACCATTCACTGACTCAGTGATCCTAAGGTCCTAACTCCTCTACCCACCTGGTGAGGCTCTCGCAGTGGATTCACCTCCATCGTTCTGCTTACCTCAGGTCGTTTCTTCCCCTCAGGGTGCCACAGCTCAGCCCTGCAAACCCAGGATTTTCAAACATGTCTCTCTTGTCCTGGGGAAAATCCAGCAGCCACCTTCCATCACCTCCAGTCTGCCTTCCCCATCGCTGTCTGTGACCTTTCCACCTTCTGTCAGGAGGTTTCTCTCCAAGAGCTGGCAGAGGGCTCTTGAGGATGGCTCTCTCAGCACTTTCCCTGATGCACCCAGGGCCTTTCCCATCGTTCTTGCTCCTACACAGCAGGAACCACCCCATCCCCATTTTCCCCTCGCATGGGGCTGAGCTTCTCCTCTCCTTGCTCTCTGTGGGCATCCTTGGCTCCCATCAGTGGTGGATCTGTCTTTAACGTGAAATGAATGCCATATCCCCATGACAGCCACCTGCAGGCTTGGGTAACTGCCCAGGGGAGGCCAGCAGAGCCAGGGAGGTCTCCTCCCCCTCTGCTCTGCCCTGCTGAGACCTCACCTGGAATATTGCATTCACTTTTGGGCTCCCCAGGTCAGGAGGAACAGGGATCTGCTGGGGAGAGTCCAAGGGAGGGCTACCAGGATGATTGAGGGACTGCAGCACTGCCTGGGGAGGAGAGGCTGAGATCACTGAGGCTGTTCATGCTGGGGAGCAGAAGGCTGAAAGAGCATCTGATCAATATCTATCAATAGCTGAGGGCTGGGGGTCAGGAGGGAGGGGACAGGCTCTGCTCACTTGCTCCCTGGGATAGGACAAGGGGCAATGGATGGAAACTCCAGGACAGGAGGTTCCACCTCAGCAGGAGGAGGAACTTCTTCCCTGGGAGGCTCCCAGAGGCCTGGAGCAGGCTGCCCAGAGAGGTTGTGGAGTCTCCTTCTGTGGAGCCTTCCCAGCCCCATCTGGATGTGTTCTGTGTGACCTGGGCTGGGTTCTCTGCTCCTGCTCTGGCAGGGGGCTGGACTCCATGATCTCCTGAGGTCCCTTCCAACCCCTGACATCCTGTGAGCCTGTGTGATCCCCTAAGCCCTGCACCTGAGCTGCAGTGAGGACCCACTCCTCAGCACACCAGGCAAGCCCTGGGGGCAGAGCAAGTCCTGCTTCAGCTCCCGGTCTCTCCCTGCGGATGGCAGGCTCGTTCCCGTTCCCGCGGGAGCGCAGGGGGCACCGCTGGGGCTCAAACCCTTCCTTTCATACTCTCTAAATCACAGCAAAGTGCCTCTGCCAGAGGCATGCAGTTAAAGAGCTGAAGTGAACAAACACACTGGGGATTTTGTTTGTTTGTTTATTTTCCCCGGGGAAGGAGAAGTCAGAGGCTGTCCCGGAGCTGCCACAGCCGCTCCGCTGCCTCTTGCTGCCCTGTCGCCCGCCGCTGGTCCCACGGACGCCACAGGTCCTGCTCTCGGGGGTGAGTCCCCCCTGGGTGATGGGTGCCAGGCAGCTGGGGCAATGCTTTCTCTGGCTCCAGCAACTCAGAATACAGAATTGGCCAGGTTGGAAAAGACCTCAGAGATCATCCAGTCCAGCCTCTCACCCAGCACCATCTGATCACCTCAGCCATGGCACCAAGTGCCTCAGCCAGGCTCTTCCTAAACCCCTCCAGGGATGGGGACTCCACCACCTCCCTGGGCAGCACAGCCCAAGGGCCAATCTCTCTGTCTGGGAAGAATTTCTTCCTCACCTCCAGCCTGAACCTCCCCTGGCACAGCTTGAGACTGTGTCACAGTATCACAGTGTCACCAAGGTTGGAAGAGACCTCAAAGATCATCGAGTCCAGCCTGGCACCACAGACCCCATGACTGGACCATGGCACCAAGTGCCACATCCAGTCCCCTCTTGAACACCTCCAGGGATGCTGACTCCACCACCTCCCAAGCAGCACATCCCAATGGTGAATGACTCTCTCAGTGAAGAACTTTCTTCTCACCTCCAGCCCAAACCTCCCCTGGCACAGCTTGAGACTGTGTCCTCTTGTTCTGGTGCTGGGTGCCTGGGAGAAGAGACCAACCCCCACCTGGCTGCAACCTCCCTTCAGGGAGTTGGAGAGAGCAAGAAGGTCTCCCCTGAGCCTCCTCTTCTCCAGGCTAAGCAACCCAGCTCCCTCAGCCTCTCCTCCAGGGCTGTGCTCCAGACCCCTCCCCAGCTTTCTTGCCCTTCTCTCTCCAGCATCTCAACAGCTTCCTAACCCGAGGAGCCCAGAGCTGACACAGGACTCAAAGTGTGGCCTGAGCAGCGCTGAGCACAGCCCTGAAGCTCTCTTCTCTCAGAGCAAACACCCAGGGCCTGCTTTTGCTCTCAGACTCTTCTGCTTATTAAGCTTTCCACAGCAGAAAAAAAGATTGCCAGGAGACTCAGCTCTGCTCCCTAGGTCATGAATCCATGTGTGTGTTATGAATGGGAACGATGTGCCTGTGCCCTGGGCTGTACCCAGTCACATCCAGCAGCAATGCAAGTCAGGAGGAAAATAAATCTCAGCCCCAAGTGCCCTGCACGAAGCAAATCACTTATTTTACATAAGACCTAATGTGGGAACGTCAAGGCTGGAGCCAATCCACTTTGTCTCACCAGGACTGAGCATAATGACAGATATCCAGAGATGCAGAGAGCTACATAAATACAGATACATGCTTGTAATATGCTTGTAAATGCACTCCTCCTCCTCTCCAGCCTCTGCTGCATGCAGCTGCCCCCAGAGCCAGCTCTTGTTCCTGTGCTGGGGAATCCCTTCCCCCAACGATAGGACTGGGGGGATGGAGCAAAACTAGAAATGGGGACACTGAGATTGGCTGTGAGGAAGAAGTTGTTCCCCAGGAGGGTGGTGAGAGCCTGGCCCAGGCTGCCCAGGGAGGTGGTGGCAGCCTCCTGCCTGGAGGTGTTTGCAGCCAGGCTGGAGGTGGCTGTGAGCAACCTGCTGTGGTGTGAGGTGTCCCTGGCCATGGCAGGGGGTTGGAGCTGGCTGATCCTGGAGGTCCCTTCCAGCCCTGACAGTTCTATGACTCTCTCTGCACAGCACCAGCCCTGCCCTTCCTTGCCCAGGCAGAGGGAGAGCAGCACAGGCCCCCAGCCCTGCCTTGCTAGTGCCATTTCTTTGGGCAGCAGCCAAAGCATGGGAGATGCCAAAGCCTGGCTTCAATGCTGACCTCCAGCTGCACCAGGGGTCAGTGTGCCACCCTGGGTAGAAGGGGGGTGGGTATTGAGCAGTGGGAATGGTGGCAGGGGATGCTGCCTGCAGCCCTGCCTCCCTGGCTCCCCCAGCTGCGGTGATCTCAGCTCTGGCAGTGGCAGGCTGGGCTGGCACCGCAGCCTTTGCCTGCCCTTCGTCCAGCGCCCATGGAGAGTGTTCAGGTTTCCAGGGAAGATCCCAAGGGGCTCAGGGTGTGCTCAGGCTTCCAAGTGCTCTAGAAAAAGCTGCAGGGAGCTTGGCTTTTCAGGGGCAAAGATTAAAGTGTGGTACTTTTCGGCATCCTGCTGCCCTGCATCCTGCCTGCGCTGCGCACCCCGGTGCATTGTGCGGCTGCATGCACTTCCCCTTCGCCTTTCCCTGGAGGCTCCTGCCCCTGCTCACTCTGCCCCATGCACAGCCCAAGCTCCATGGAAACAGGAGGAAGAATTCTTCCCTGTGAGGGTGGCAGAGCCCCGGAGCAGGCTGCCAGGGGGCTGTGGAGTCTCCCCCTCCCTGGAGAGATTCCAGACCTGCCTGCATGGGTTCCTTGTGAGCTGCTCTAGGTGCTCCTGCCTGCCTGGCAGGGGGGTTGGGCTGGATGAGCTCCTGAGGTCCTTCCAGCCCTGACACCCTGTGATTCTGTGCACAGATGTTTGGGACCTTCTGCCAGTGCTTGAGCAAGGCCACATGGTGGTGTGGAGCGGCTCTGGAGCAGCAAACACTCACTGAAGTGTGCAGGGATGTGGGCAGGGGTCCTGCCGGGGTGCTGCTCTCCTGGTGCAGGTGAAAAGTCTGCCAGAGCCCCCCAAAGGAGCAGAAGAGTGCTTCTGCCAGGGAAGCTGCAGTCCTACCTCTGCTGGAGGAGCAGAGCAGCATTGGGGGTGAAATGCCCTGCTGCTCTCTGCTTAGGAAAAGCAAATGGTGTTTCCTGGCAGCGCCCCAGGGCTGACATCTTGATCCATTGGTCCATTCTCGATATATAAATCAGGAGGAAGTGCCCAAAGCCACCCCCCTGCTGCAGGGAGAGCTTTCTCCTCCTCCTCCTTGCCCGCTCCCGGGGGTGGGCGCAGCAGGGTGGCTCAGGCTGGGGTCTCCCACCGTGGCTCTGGGGGTGTGAGGAGGTTTGCCTGGGCGATGCATCGGTGAGGCCTGAGCTCAGCCCTGGCGGCTCTGGGAGGAGAGCCTGAGGGTGATTTAAAGATGTCAGCATCAGGAAATCCATCATGCCCCTTGCTGACCTGCTGCTGTGATTAATTACCCTCCCCAGCAACGGCTGCTGCAAACACACCCCTGCTTCCCAGCTGAGTCGCAGAGCTGTCAGGGCTGGAAGGGCCCTCCGGATCAGCCAGTTCCACCCCCCCGCCGTGGGCAGGGACCCCTCACACTGACCGGCCCCGGGCCTGGCTGCAGCGCGCCAGGGGGCGTGCAGCGCTCAGTGGCAGGCAGCGTGAGAGCGCAGGCTGCTGGACTCCCACTGCACCTGAGCAGCCAGCACCTGCACCCATGGGCCAGGAGCAAGGGGAACTCATATACAGGATGAACCAGGTTGGAAAAGACCTTCAAGGTCATCAAGTCCAAGCTCTCACCCAACCCCATCTGTTCCATGGCCCCAAGGGCCTCAGCCAGGCTGCTCTTAACCACCTCCAGGGATGGGGACTCCACCACCTCCCTGGGCAGCACATCCCAAGGGCCAATCTCTCTGGCTGGGAAGAACTTTCTCCTCACCTCCAGCCTAAACCTCCCCTGGCACAGCTTGAGACTGTGTCCTCTTGTTCTGGGGCTGGGTGCCTGGCAAAAGAGCTCAACCCCCACCTGGCTGCAACCTCCCTTCAGGGAGTTGGAGAGAGCAAGAAGGTCTCCCCTGAGCCTCCTCTTCTGCAGGCTAAGCAAGCCCAGCTCCCTCAGCCTCTGCTCCCAGGGCTGTGCTCCAGACCCCTCCCCAGCTTTGCTGCCCTTCTCTGGACACCTTCCAGCAGGCCAACAGCTTTCTTGAACTCAGGGTGCCAGACCTGGACACGGGACTCAGGGCAGGTGGGCTGGACTCGATGAGCTCAGAGGTCTGTTCTGGCCTCAGTGATTCTGAATAGGATTCCCTATGAGGGACACCCCCAGAGTGACTCTGCAAGGGGGATGGAAGCCCTGCCAGAAGGCTCAAGGGCATTGCAGGGGCGGTGAGGGCCTGTGGGGGGAACAGATGGGGACAAGGGGGACCCCAGCCCTCGAGGGAGCATCCTGAGGACCTGCTGACAGAGCAGCACGGCGGGTACCTGTCCCTTTCCCATGGCAGCAGGATCCTCCAGCTAACCCAGGAAGAGAGGAAGCCTTGCTCTGTCTGTGAGCTAAATGGTGCAGCAAATGAAGCCTGATCTGCGTGCAATCCCCCCCATCTGCGTGCTGGGGTGAAGGTGGGAGCGGCTGTGTCCAAACTCTCCTGCCTTTTGTCTTTATTCAGAAAGTGAGCAGCTCCTGTAATTGCCTCTGTGCTCACGGAGAGCTGGGGAATACTGAGAACCCTCTGGTGGCTAATTGAATGCTTCCTAAACTTCCAACTGCAAGCAAAGTTCTCTCTCTACATTATAGATATTTAGGTCCCATTCTGTGCCTGGCTGATCATTTTACCAGGGATTTTCATCTCTTTTGATGCAATATGGAATGGATCATTACCTTCCCCTCCCCCTACCCCCCTCCCCCCCCCTTATTGCTTTTTATCATCCAGCAATATTCAGTGTTTAATGGTAATAGAGCACTTCTGCTAAGGAGGCCAAACACCAGCTACAGCCTGCTTTGTGGTGCTGGAGTGCACAGCTCCTGGGGGCTGCCTTCCCCTGCGTCCTCCCACCCAGGCAGAGGGGGTGCTGAGGCCAGGGCAGCAGCACCTGACCCAGGCAAGCGCTTTGGCCAGGAGGGAGAGACTCTGGTGTCCAGAGGCGCAGGTCAGAGCCCCACAGAGGGAGGAAAATGCTCCGTGCCCGTGGTCACTGCCTGCCCAGCCCTTCTTCCGCGGCAGGCAGGACACAGAGGATGCTTCAGCAGCAGCTGCAGCCAAGGAGCCCAAGCTGCCAGGCTCGGGATGGGTATGGGGGGGGGTCTGCCTTGCTCCAGCCCACCACAGGCACCGAGTTTTCTTGAATCAGCTGAACTGCCCTTAAAAGAAGGAGGTTTGCTGCTCTTTGGGCAGCCTGGTTGCCTGCTGGGCCGGGCTGGCACCTCTCCGACAGCTTTGGCCCTCAGCAGCAGCAGCAGCTCTACAGCAGGGGCAGATGTTTGCTTCCTGGGTTGCCCACAGCTGCCCAGGGATGCATTTTGGAAGGCCTTCTACAGCTTTTAATTAAGGGCACTTGCATCATTTATTAATTATGTATTAAGACTTTATAGATGCTACAAGCCCATCACAGACATCAGGGGAGCCCTGCTGCTGCTTATAAGCTCGCCAGCAGACATGGCAATTGGCGGCTATAAGCAATCTGCTGACCTCTTTGCCCTGCAACTTGATTAAGTATTCATTAAGACATCTAGAAATCATTTATAGAAACCTTTTGTATAAACTATTTATAAGTGAGCAGGGACAGATTTATTCATTGGCTGATGGTGGAGGGGTG
>CM026888.1:40699275-40768470 GCA_015227895.2 Colaptes auratus
CATCCCAAAGGGCAATCTCTCTGTCTGGGAAGAACTTCTTGCTAACCTCCAGCCCAAACCTCCCCTGGCACAGCTTGAGACTGTGTCCTCTTGTTCTGGTGCTGCTTGCCTGCCTGGGAGCAGAGACCAACCCCACCTGGCTACAGCCTCCCTTCAGGGAGTTGGAGAGAGCAAGAAGGTCTCCCCTGAGCCTCCTCCTCTGCAGGCTCAGCAAGCCCAGCAGTCTGAAGGAGGAGTGGCACAGGGCGCAGGGCACCACTGGGTTGGTGGCACCAAATTCACAGCAGAAACCTCCTGGCCCACAGACAATGTTGCCCATGGGGGGTGTAAGACTTCATGGGCAGTGGAGTGCCAGCTCCTTCCTGAGGCTGAAACCTGGTCTGCATCCCACTGGCTTTTACAGGCCTCCCTGGGTCTGAGCCGGGCTGGCACGTTACTCAGCACCACATCAAAGGTTACAGCCCAGCCAGCAGGGCTCTGAGTGGCCACCATCGAGTTTATCTCTGTGATTGCTGGGGCTCATATCGTTAAACTCTGCAGCTCTGTGATTTTATCCTTTCTGAAAGGCTTTCAGTCCTCTGCCACTGCCTGCCAGACACAGATGGCCGAGGAGTCACAGTCCAGCTCAGCAGCAGCTAGCAGCAAGCTGGGAAGCTGAGCCAAGCAATCACAGACTCACAGAGCTGTCAGGGCTGGAAGGGAGCTCAAGGCTCAGCCAGCTCCAACCCCCTGCCATGGCCAGGGACACATCACACCACAGCAGCTGCTCACAGCCACTCCAGCCTGCTGCAAACACCTCCAGGCAGGAGGCTGCCACCACCTCCCTGGGCAGCCTTTCCAGGCTCTCACCACCCTCCTGGCCAACAACTTCTTCCTCACAGCCAATCTCAATCTCCTCATTTCTAGTTTTGTTCCATTCCCCCGAGTCCTATCCCTCCCTGACACCCTAAAAGTCCCTCCCCTGCCCCATTTTCCCCCTTTTTCCCCTCAAACCCAGAGCACCTGAGCTCTGTTGGAGTCTCCTCCCACCCCAGGTGTGGCCACTTGGCCCTCCCCACCCACTCCCCTATTTTAATCCCACCAGGGAGGCTGAAGCCCTAAGCTGAGCCCATCTGGGCTGAGGATCCTCCTCCTCACTGGTGAGTGCCCCTGCTGCACACTGGGTGATGGTGGTGGTGACTCCAAAGGCCGGGGGGCCTGCTGGCCCCCCGGTTGTTAGGGCTAACATTGCTGACTACTCCAATCCCATCCCTGGGTGCTGGCTGGGGCTGAGCTCCTCTGGGTGCTATCTTGGCTGGCTGAGGGCCTTGCTCCCAGCTCTGGGATGGGTGCAGGAATGGTGGTGGTGGGGCAGGAGCTGTTTAGTCATGGACCCATAGACTTGTCAGGGTTGGAAGGGACCTCAAGGATCATCCAGCTCCAACCCCTCTGCTATGGGCAGGGACACCTCCCTGGCCCTGCTGGCCACACTTCCCTTGCTGCAGCCCAGGCTCTGCTTGGCTCTCTGGGCTGCAAGTGCTCCCTGCTGGCTCCTGCTGAGCTTCTCCTCCCCCAGCACCCCCAAGTTCTTTTCTTCAGGGCTATACTCAGGCCAGGCCCTGCCCAGCCTGTATCAGTGCCTGGGATTGCCCCAGCCCAGACTCTGTTCCTATTCCTTCAATTCCATGTCTCTAGATTGTAGCTCTGCTGGTAAACAGAGCTTCATCTGCTTCCATCCCACTCAGCTGGTCTGGCAAGCTTTGTTTTGGGGGTAACTGTCTCAAATTAGTTGGTGGGGCTGGGGGGGTGTGGGCTGTAGAGACTTCAACCCTCCACAAATCTTTAATGGAAAGGAGAAGTTTATCCCCAAATCACCTGCAGACTGCCCCAGGCCCTTTGTGCTGCCCTATCTCCTGCTCACATTCAGCCTTTCCACCAAGGATCCATCTCCTCCAAGTGCTGATGCCTGGGTTTTATTGGCTCTCCCCAGGAGGAGATCAGGAGGAAACTGTTATGAGGACTTATTCTTTACCTGGTGCTCAGGAACCTCCCAGTGCCACAGGAGTGCTGCCTGTGGCCCATGCCCCTCTCTCCTGGTAGGTGCAGGTAAAGATTTACTATTCCAGGTGCCAGCCTCCCAGGAGAGATTAATGAGAGATAATTTCTTACAGAGAGGTTTATTGAGCTCTGAGTTCATTCACCAGCTGTGAAGTGAAACATCTGAAAACAGGTTTGGAATACTAAGCTCTTCCTGGCACTTGCACACACACATGAGAGACAGTGCCCTTTGCTGCCCAAGGAATTGATTCTGCTGGGCAGAGCAGGCTTGGTGTGCAGAGCCCTGGAAGCTGAGACTCTGGGTGATTAGATCCCTGCTGGCTGGCACAGCCCACCCAGGGTGTGGGAGGATGTGCCTGGCATGCTCAAGGTGCTCTGCTCTGCCTCTCAGCATCCTCAGGCATAGAATCACAGAACTGTCAGGGCTGGAAGGGACCTCAAGGCTCAGCCAGTCCCAACCCCCTGCCATGGCCAGGGACAACCTCACCCCACAGCAGTTGCTCACAGCCACCTCCAGCCTGGCTGCAAACACCTCCAGGCAGGAGGCTGCCACCACCTCCGGCAGCCTGTGCAGGCTCTCACCACCCTCATGGGGAACAACTTCCTCCTAACATCCAATCTCAATCTCCCCATTTCTACTTTTGCTCCATCCCCCCCCCAGTCCTATCCCTCCCTGACACCCTCAAAAGTCCCTCCCCAGCTTGCTTGGAGCTCCCTTCAGGTACGGGAAGGCCACAATGAGGTCTCCAGGGAGCCTTCTCCTCTCCAGCCTGCACAACCCCAACTCCCTCAGTCTGTGCTCAGAGCAGCTCCAGCCCTCTGCTCCTCCTCGTGGCCCTTCTCTAGGCACACCCAGCACATGTCCAGTCCCATGAGCTCTTGGGAGCTATTGATTATTATTTCATGGTGAAGCAAAGGACTCCTAGAGACAAGGTGAGGGTGATCACTCAGCTATGGCAATGTGGAAGCACTGGGAAGTGGGTTTGTGGCCGCTGCACCCTGCAGACCTCATGTCTGCTGTTGTCACGACCCACAGCCTTGCTTTGGGACAGAGCAAATGTCTCTTCTGCAATGCTAGTGCTGCAAGAGAAGAACAAAGATCCTCCCTTGATGATCAATCTGCAGCAGTCCCCTCAGAATCACAGAATCAGCCAGGATGGAAGAGACCTCCAAGCTCACCAAGTCCAACCAATCACTCAGCCCTGACTAATCAACCAGACCATGGCACTGAGTGCCTCATCCAGGCTGCTCTTAAACACCTCCAGCCTTGGGCTCTCCACCTCCCTGGGCAGCACATTCCAGTCCCTGACCACTCTTGCCATCAGAAAATTCTTCCTCCTGGCCAGTCTGAACCTCCCCAGAGGCAGCTTGAGGCCATTCCCTCTTGTTCTGTCACTACTTGCCTGTGAGGAGAGACCAGCAGCAGCCTCTCCACAAGGTCCTTGCAGGGAGCTGCAGAACAGCCAGGAGGTCGCCCTCAGCCTCCTCTTCCCACACTAACCATCCCCAGCTCCTTCAGTCACTCCTCATCAGATTTCTCCTCCAGGCCCTTCCCAGCTTCCTTGCCCTCCTCTGCCCTGGCTCCAGCACCTCCACAGCTCTCTTGGACTGAGGTGCCCCCAACTGGACCCAGCACTCCAGGTGTGGCCTCCCCAGAGCTGAGTGCCAGGGACAGTCCCCTCCCTGCGGCTGGGACACGGCAGTGGGGAGGATCTGGGCATCTTCTTCGCTCATTTCTTTATTCACACCCTGTTCCTTCCTTGCCAGTGACACTTCCTTGTTTGGGGGTGGGTTGGTTGGGGTTTGCTTTTGGTTTTACTCGTTTCTTTGTTATTCTCTTTGTTTGTTCTGTCCTCCCTTCAAAGCCTCTCTCCGGACAGCATCCTGCAACTCCACCGCCACTTCCCCGCAGCGGGCTGAGGCGCCCGCAGCGGTCTGCTTGCGAGTGGCCTCGGCGGGCAGGGAGTGCTGTAACTCACATCAAACCGAACTGCGGCTCTTGCTCTTCCCTACGGCTGCCTTTTGTCTCCGAGCAGCCGTAAAAGAGGGCAATCAATACACCTAGCCAGGCTCTTTCTAATGCTTTCTGAGCTACCGCCGTCGTAATGTTTCTTCAGGTGGCTGTGTCGATCCGTTTGAGGCACTGAAGATGTCAAAACCATATAAAATCTTTATTAAGGTGAAATTAAACGAGCAAGTCCCAGTCAGTAATTTAAATGGATAATATCCTTCAAGGATGCCAGAGCTAAAAAGAAAAGAAACAACCCAGACACAGATGGAGGGGGGAAAAAAACCCAGGGGCATTCAAAGTGAGGATTAAATTAATGAGAGACTCGAGCTTTTGCCACAGAGGCTGGGCAGGAGGAATTTAGGAGGCTGGGAACTGCTGTCGTGGTGCTCGGAGATCTGCCCTTCGCTGGTGTTTTATGGCAGCTTGGCCTCAGCTAGCAACAGCACACAGAGAAGTGCAGTGAATCTGGGGCAGGCAGGATGAAAATGGTTATTGGCATCCATGTCCAGTCTCTCTCTGCTCCACAAATTGACCCAGACTTGAAAGTAAAATGATCAACAAATGGCTCTTTGCCTGCAGCCCGGGGTGGCACCGGGGTGCCTGGTGCCCCGCTGGCAAAGCATAAAGGCTTTGCACAGGAGGGAATGGAGACCCTTAACAGCCTGCCTGCTCAAATGCGAGCTGCCAGCCTGGCTCCCTCCCTGCGGTCGGTAAGAAACGTGCTAGAGCCCCTGAGGGTGCTGAACAGCAGAAGGCAAGAGCAGCCTCTCGCCCCTTAGCCATGGAGCAGGCGCTGAGTACCTGTGAGCTCAGGTGCCTTAGAGGAGTGCACAGTGCTGCGCATCCCAGCTGAGCATCACCTCCAGGAGCTGCTGCAAAGGCAGGGGATCAGGGCAGCCCTTCCCCAGGATGCCTCTTCCCACAGACAAGAAGTCAGGAGTGGGCAGCAGGGTCTCGCAGCTGTGGGGAAAACGCTGTGAGGACTCCCAAGCCTGCTGAGGGGTTACAACAGCAGGAGGATAAAACACTGCTCCCTTCCCAGCCAGAGAGCACAGCCAGACATCCCTCCAGGCAACAGACCAGGCTGAAGGGAGTATTAGAATCACAGAACTGTCAGGGTTGGAAGGGACCTCAAGGATCATCCAGTTCCAACCCCCCTGCCATGGCAGGGACACCTCACACCACAGCAGGTTGCTCACAGCCAGCCTGGCTGCAAACACCTCCAGGGATGAGGCTTCCATCACCTCCCTGGGCAACCCTATTAATCTGCTCCAACACAAGGCAAGGCTGCAGAGCTAAGCTATGGAGCTGAGACAGAAGGCAAACACCACCCCCCGAGCCGTTAGAGTAACCCTGGGGCATTGATTTTAACCCCCGGGATAGAACAACACTGCAGGTGCAGCATCCCAGTCCCCGGCTGCCCAACACGGCACTGGAGCCCCCGGTACCCACAGAGGGCTTTTTCCATCCACCCCCTTCTGGGGAAAGGCTGTGGAAACAAAGGCTTCTGATAAATTAATTACCTGAAAGAGTGGCAGAATGTTATTAGATGCTTGGGAGTTAATTGCAGCGCCGTTAATCGCCAGGATTCTAATGGCCCCAGCAGAGAGGTAATGTGCAGTTCCACAGCTAGCCCGGAGTCATTTAGCGCTTCAATTCCTTTCTCCCAATGCCTTTTAAATCACCTGCCCCAGTCCTCTCAGCTTCTGCCCAGGGAAAGGAGGAAGAAACTTTTCCAGTTGGCTAAATTTGTTGCAAACTCAGTTTTGCTGGCCAAAAAAAAAACCCCTCACAAACCCCAAACCAAAACAAACAGCCCAAACCAGAACAATCAAAACCCAATCAACCAAACACCACCACCACAAAAACCCAAACCTTTTGGGGCTTGGTCTCTTCTCCCAGGCAGCCAGCACCAGAACAAGAGGACACAGTCTCAAGCTGTGCCAGGGGAGGTTCAGGCTGGATGTTAGCAAGAAGTTCTTCCCAGCCAGAGAGACTGGCCTTTGGGATGTGCTGCCCAGGGAGGGGCTGGGGGCAGCATCCCTGGAGGTGTTCAAGAGCAGCCTGGCTGAGGCACTCGGTGCCATGGTCTGGGTGATTGGTTAGGGTTGGCCGATTGGTTGGACTTGGTGATCTTGAAGATGTCTTCCAACCTGGTCAGTTCTGTGATGCTTCCCTCCCTCCCCACGCTGGCAGAAAGGAGACCACCAGAAGCCATTGCTCTCACAGGGCTTTTATTGTCCAGCTGGCCCTCGCCTCCCTCCCCACTGCCTGCAGCCAGCCGAGCCCCCTGCCCCTGCTCAGGCTGGTGGGGGGCACCCCTGGCCACCCCCTGCTCGGGGCAGTGCATCCTTCCTGGCTCTTTTGGGGCAAGCAGCTCTCCCTCCTCAGGGCTGCGTGCCAGGGCGAGAGGCAGCCTTGCTGCCACCCTTCTGACGAAGCCTTCCTGGCAGTGCCTGGGCAGCTGCAGCAGCTGCTGCAGGCAGGGAGGAGAGCGACAGAGAGCCTTCCAAAACCAGAACCACTGTGCTGCCGTGTTGGGAGCGAATGAAATACACAAACCAGCAGCATCAGAGCCGCTTCAGCCTGACAAATACTGCTCCCAGCAGTGTCGGTGCAGAGCGCTGCTGGGGATGCAGCCCCCCCCACACTACCTCAGCCTGGAGTGGGGCACCCATGGCAGCCCAGCGCCCCCCCCGGCCCCCGGCCTCATTCCCCACTGCAGGGCTGGCTGCTCCTGCCCAGCACCCACTGCAAGGACAGAAGCCCCCAGGGCCGCCCAGGAGCCCCCAGGAGCTGTTATAAATAGAAAACTGTAAACACAACCATTGGAGAGAAGAGACATCGACGATCACAGGGTTTGCTGCTTCAAACCTCCCCCCACCCCCACACCTATGCCCCTGTCCCCACTCCGTAAAAAGGTCTCCAGTAACAAAATCTTGGTTCCAGGCTTGGAGTAAAGGTGAGGTGCTCAAGGAGCAAAAAGAGACAGCGTAACCTTAGTGGGCTTGGGCCAGGAGGGGGGGGAAGGTGATGGGAGGGAGAGGGTGAGCTGGTTCAGGTCCTTTGCGAGTTCATTTGGTTTGTCTGGAGGACTCCTAGGGTTATACCTGAGATGAAGACGTCTAGGGGACACTCCACAGCTCAATCCAAAGGTGGTTGGTGTTTTGTGCCTACAAGAGCCCTGGCTGCCGGGGTCTGCCCCTGGCAGCGAGGGAGCAGCTCCCTCCTGCCCCGGGCACGGGGGCGCCCCTCACGTGTCGAGGATCTCGCTGGTGGGCGAGGGCTCGTGGGGCATCATGCCCTGCGTGCCGTGGATGGTCTGGTTGTGGGAGAGGGAGTTCTGCTGCAGCTCCAAGGCGATGGCGTTCTGGGGGAACTCCTTCACCTGCCGCTTGTACTCCAGGAAGGTGCAGGCCTTGGTGGCGATGGCGATGATGTTCTTGCCGATGAAGATGGTGGAGACCCTGCTGTCCTGGAACAAGACCATGTTGATGGCCCGGATGAAGATGGTGACGACGTTGATGGTGACCAGGCTCAGGACCGGGTAGAGCATCATCTTCTGCGGGGCGATGTGCTCCCCTTGCATGCTGATCTCGCTGAGGGACACGCAGGGCAGGATCAGGAGGAGGATGTAGCAGTAGAAGAACATGAGCCCCTCCGCCCAGATGGGCAGGCCGGTCCTGTGCGGCTCCCACAGGTTGGCCTGGATGTCCAGGATGTCCAGCAGGTCCAGGGCCACCCAGAAGAGGCGGCCCCGCAGGTCCTCCTTCTTGCGGAAGGTCCGGATGTACTCCATGCTGTCCAGGGCCACCAGCACCAGGTAGAGCCCCGGCACGGAGATGGAGAGCAGCAGGGTCAGGGCTTTCCTGGCCACCGTCTCCAGGTTCTTCTTGTCCGCTTTGTAGTTCTGGAAGATGAAGTAGAGCTTGATCTCCAGCACGAAGATGTAGAGGAACCAGAGGATCATGGCGTAGCCCCGCTTGGCGGTCTTCACCTCGGCGCCCACCCAGACGGCCACGTAGCGCAGCACGATCAGGAAGCAGATGTCCCCCACCAGCACGATGATGCAGACGCCGATCTTGCGGGGGCCCTGGTTCTGCTCCACCAGGTAGGCGTCCATGAAGGCCATGCTGGTCATGATGACGATGGTGGTCAGGCAGACGTGGCGCTTGTCGGGGGGCGGCAGCACCATGGTGAGAGCAGCGGCCCCCGCTCCGCGCTGGCACTGGGGCGGCGGTCCTGCTCCGGCCCCCCCGCCCAAGCAAGAGGGCCCCAGGGGAGCGGTGGCTCAGCTGGCAGCCCCGCTCTGCCCAGGCTCTGGGCTGAGCCTGCAGACCCCACCCCGGCTCTTGCTGTGCCCTGCGAGCACCACGGCTCCGCCCCGGCCCCAGCCCAGCCGAGGAGCCCAGCCCCAGGCACCCTCTACCGCCAGCAGCCAGGGCTCACAGGCGTGCGGGGCCTCCTGGAGGCACGTCCCTCCTCTGCGGTGGCTCCCCCGTCATCCTCAGGCTCTCCAGCAACCCAGTGGCACCAATACACCCCGGGCTCCAAGCCCCAAATCCTGGGAACGTGGTCAGTGGCCGGGCAGGGCAGGAAGGGGAGCTCTGTTCTTCCTAGTGAGACCCCACACTCTTCCAGGGCCTCTGTGTGTGGGGGTCCCTCTGTGTCTTCACGGGGAACCACCTTCACATCTCTCCCCACGGGGCTGTGGCGTGGTCCTGCCGCTCAGAGCTGCACACACATCCCTCCATCCCTGGAACAGATGGCAGAGCACAAGCATTAGGGCCCCTCCAGGAGCTGCCCACGAGACAGCAAGGATGGTGGTCCCCCTCAGCCCCCACCACACTGCAGCATCACCTGGGCTTCCACCAGGTACTGCCCCCCCCCACCCCTGGGGCACTGAGCCCTGTGACACAGCCTGGCCGTAGGGAGCCATGGCGTGCGGCCCTTGCACAGCCCTGGGGGCTGCAAGAGCACAGCCAGGGTGGAGCCAGGCAGGCCTGTGGGTACCCCAGTAGGGCTGGCACCAGGGCTGGGGTACTGTCCCTGGCATGCCGAGGGAGCAGGTAGGAAAGCTGTCCTTGGGGCTCCAGCAGCTTTCCTCACCACAGCTGCCTGCCACGCTGCACCTGCCTGCAGCACCTCGAGCTTCTCTGCACAGGAGCCACACGGCTGGGAAGGGAAGAGCTCCCAGTCCAATCCAGGGTACTATCAAGCGCCTCACACAGAGCAGAGAACCTCATCACACGCTCGCTAACCCTGCAGGCACAGCAGCGACCTGGGGGCAAAGGGACCTCACAGACCCCCCCTTAGAGATCACTCCATCTCCTGCTGTGCAGCCTGGCCCCCACGGTCACATCGGTCCAGGGACCCTCAGCCCTCACAGGGCACAGCTCTGCCAGCCCTTGGCACTGGTGCTTGGAGAGAACACCTCTGGGCTTGAGGCAGCCAGGCTGCTGGAGCTATGAGCTCCTTACCCAGCCCAATGGGGTCAGGCTGAGGCTAGGCCTGGACCTGGAGGGCTGCAATGGTAGTGAGTGGATGAGTTGCTCACTCCTTGGAGCAAGGAGCCAGCCCGGGATGGCTTCTGTGAACGTCCTGACTTGCCATGGTGACCTTTCAGAGCAGAGGGAGCGGCTTGTGGGGCTGAGCTGAACCCCAGGACTCGAGCACTGCTCTCTCTGAGGGTAAGCCCTGCCCTGCCCTGGGCCAGCACCCCTCCTGCCTTCTGCAAACAGTTCATAGAACCACAGAATGCTCCAGGCTGGGAGGGACCTCCACAGCTCATCCAGTCTGACCTCCCAGCCATCAGCAGGGACATCCCCAGCTAGATCAGGCTGCCCAGGGCCTCACTGAGCCTCACCTTGAATATCTCCAGGGAAGGGACCTCAACCACCTCCCTGGGCAGCCTGTGCCAGTGTTCCACAACCTCCTGGTGCAGAGCTTGCTCCTCACATCCAATCTCCATCTGCCCTTCTCTACTTTGAAGCCATTGCCCCTGGTCCTGTCCCTGCAGGCCTTTGCAAGCAGTCTCTCTCCATCCTTCCTGGAGCCCCTTCAGGTCCTGGCAGGCTGCTATGAGGTCTCCCTGGAGCCTTCTCTCCTCCAGGCTGAACACCCCCAGCTCCCTCAGCCTGTCCTTGGAGCAGAGCTGCTCCAACCCCCTGAGCATTTTCATGGCCTCCTCTGGACCCTCTCCATCAGCCCCAGGTCCTTCCTGTGTTGAGGGCTCCAGCCCTGCACACAGCACTGCAGGTGAGGTCTCTCAGAGCAGAGTGGCAGAATCCCCTCTCTGGCTCTGCTGGCAGTGCTGCTTTGGATGCAGCCCAGGATGGGATTTGCCTTCTGTGCTGCAAGCTCACCCTGCCTGCTCCTGCCCAGCTTCTCACCCCTCAGCACCCCCAAGTCCTTTCCCAGGGGCCTGCATTGGCAGTGAGGCTTGTTCTGGCCCAGGTGCAGAACCCTGCACTTGCTCTTGTTAAGCTTCATGAGGTTCCCCTGGGCACCACCTCTGCAGCCTGTCCAGGTCCCTCTGGAAGCCCTCCTGTCCCTCTGGTGCACGGACAGCACCCCTCGGCTGGGTGCCAGCTGCACGCTGCTGGTGGTGTATTCAATCTCTGTCCGTGTCATTGAGAAAATGGGCTCCCAGGCATCTGCTGGGGTGCAAACTCTCCTCCTCGTGCTCCAGCTGGGCCACAGCTGCTATTTGCCCCACCTCTGGCTGTCCCGGTGCCACGTGAGAGCACCCAGGGGCTCTGCCTGTCCGCGCAGCAGAGCTCGCCTCTGAGATGGTATGTGAGAATCCCAGCAGGGAGGCAGGGTGTAAAGCCTCCTTGGAGGGCTATTAACAAGAGAAGGTAGTTTCTGAGCAGCCATTACTCTGGGAAACACTGATCAATAGCTGTTGAATGGCTGCACCTGAGCGGGTGCTCGGGCCCTGCTGGGGAAGCATGCCGGCTCAGCAAGCAGAGGAGTGTCCGCTGGCCGCCAGAGCCTGCGGGCGGCAAGTACCTGGTCAGCAAGGGATGGACCACATTCCCCTTCCGGCAGGGACTCTTGTAAACAAGAGGCAGCTCACCTGAACGCAATGAGCTCGGATGCCAGGGAGCCAGGCTGGCAGCTTCCCAGGGGAAGGGATGGAGCAGGCTCTGCGTCCTGCCCGGTGCCAGGGCCCCAGGAGCAGGCACTGCGGCAGCCTGGCAGCGATGGGCATCCCCTCCATGAACACGCCTTCTCCCCTACACAAACAGCTCTGGGGCCTTCCTTGGGGCGAGGAAATGCACTCCCTGACACCCCCAGAGCTGGAGGTCAGCTGCTGAGAGGCAGCCCGAGGGCAGTGTGCGGCCACACCAGCGCAGAGTGGCAGCACAGCATGGGGACAGCCAGCAGCAGCTCCCCTCCCCATCTCCAGGGCTGGCTGGCCAGCACCCCATACCCCAGCTCAGCTTGTGCCTTCCCAGCATCCCTGCAGGGCAGGAGAGCCTGTGGTGGGGCCAGGGCTAACTGGAGAGGTCTGGGGGTCCTGCAGAGTGGCTCCAAACCCAACTGAAGTGCAGGGCTTGCACTCTCATCTCTGTCACCCGAAGAAAACCACCCGCAGAGGCGCGGCCAGCCCTTGCCCTTGCTGCTCTGGTGCCTGTGCTCCAGCTGAGGAGCTTTCCTTGGTCCTGTACCGGTTCCTCCAACCCCTCTTGGCTGCTATGAGGCAGCCCTGGTTACTTGAGGACATGTGGGAAGATTCAGATTGGATGTGAGGAAGAAGTTGTTCCCCGTGAGGGTGGTGAGAGCCTGGCACAGGCTGCCCAGGGAGGTGGTGGCAGCCACCCCTGTGCCGCTGCCTTTTCCTGCCTCAGCTCGCTGAACGGTGGTGCTGGTGGGCGCTGCTCAGCCTCACCCACCTGCAGGTGAGGCAGGACCTGCCTGCCTGGGCAGTCTCCCCAGGCACTGACAGGGAGGGGATGCTCAGACCCTGGGCAATGGGAAGGTGGCTCCTGGGCAGCAGCCGTGCCCAGCCCCCTCCTAGGCACCACCAGCATCTCGAGTGCATCCTGTGGAGGAAATGAGATTGAGGAAGATTGTTCCGGCCCCTGCCCACTAATTGTCTCTGAGGGAGGAAGCAGCCCACTTGCTAATGATTACAGACAATTTGCCGTGTGGGCACGCTGAGAACAGGGAAAGAGCTGCAAAGCGGCCTCACAACCTGCTCCCCAGTGCAGCAGGGCTGGCAGAGGAAGCCAGCTCCAGCTCGAATCCATCCACTGCACTCTCCTGCTGCAAGCTCCCTCAGGGGGTTGATTTCATTCCCCTTTCCAAAGAGAATCCCAAATGAGAAGTAGCAGAGATCTGCTCTGAGCAGGAAAAAATGTAAAGCCATGCTCTCCCCCTCTGCTTGGACTCCACCTGGAGCTCTGGGTCCAGTTCTGGAGCCTCTGTGCCAGGAAGGATCTGGAGGGGCTGGAAGGTGTCCAGAGAAGGGCCACGAGGAGGAGCAGAGGGCTGGAGCTGCTCTGCTCTGAGGACAGACTGAGGGAGTTGGGGTTGTGCAGGCTGGAGAGGAGAAGGCTCCCAGGAGACCTCATTGTGGCCTTCCAGGATCTGCAGGGGGCTCCAAGCAAGCTGGGGAGGGACTTGTGAGGGTGTCAGGGAGGGATAGGACTGGGGGGATGGAGCAAAACTAGAAGTGGGGAGATTGAGATTGGCTGTGAGGAAGAAGTTGTTCCCCAGGAGGGTGGTGAGAGCCTGGCACAGGCTGCCCAGGGAGGTGGTGGCAGCCTCCTGCCTGGAGGTGTTTGCAGCCAGGCTGGAGGTGGCTGTGAGCAGCCTGCTGCGGTGTGAGGTGTCCCTGGCCATGGCAGGGGGCTTGGAGCTGGCTGAGCCTTGAGGTCCCTTCCAGCCCTGACAGCTCTGTGGTTCTCTGCTCTCAATCACAGCCTTTTTCCCTGCTGGGGTGAGGGAGTGCTGCTAGCCCAAAGCAGAGCTGGATGGCCTTGTGAGCCTGCAGCCCTGTGCCCTGCAGCCACCCGAGCCAGGGCTCTCCCAGCCAGGCAGGCAGCTGGAGCTGCTGGGAAGCTCTCCCCATTCACAGAGACGCCAAGCTGGAGGAGATGTGACAGATGAGTCAAAAAGAGAGAGGGGGGGGAAATCTTTTCAGCTCTTTGATATGTTGGGTGTTTAAACCCAGGCTTTAGAGCAGGTAAATGATTCGTTTTGACTGGCACCTAAACCATGGAATTGTAGCACTGCATTTGACACTTCCACCACCACGAGTTACCATTTCCCCAGCAGAACCTGCTGCTCCCCTGGAGGAGGTGCTGGGTGCTCCCAGGCTGTTTCAAGGTCTCGTTCTGATCTGGAACCTCAGACTTCCAAAGCACCAAAATCCTCCCCCTGGTAGCCTGAGGCTGGGTTTGGGGTTTGTGTGTCTGTGTCAGGCACTGCTAGGTCCTCAAACAACCTCTCACTGGGAGTGTTAGTGGAAAGAGGGATCCAGACCCAGCACACAGTCCTCACGCAGCCACTTCCCTCCACTGCCTGCTGGAACCCCCACAGGCTGGGGCAGAACTGCTCCCTGCTCTTGCTCGTCCTCCTTCTCCTGGCAGGGGGGCACAAAGTTTCCTCAGAGTGCTGCTGCCAGCACAGAACCCTCACCCTGGGGTGCTCCAAATCCTGCTCTGGCAGCATCAGCTGCCCCTCACCTCATCAAGGCAAGAGGCTGGCAGCTAATTAAAAGGAAATGGAAGCAGGGGTGTGAAGCTATAAATAGGAAAGTGCTGGGAGCTTCCTGGTGCTCAAAGTGTGCTCACAAAGGGAAAGGGCTGTGGGGAGCTCTGGGCCTTGGGGCAGCACTCCAGAAGCCTCCCAGGGAAGATGATCTGAGCCCTGCAGGCATCTCCTACCTATCTGAGGACAGCCTTGAGGCTGAGCTGACCCTGCAGTGGGTGGCTGAAGAGAAGAGAGGCTGAGCTGCAGGCTGTCTTCTAGAGGCACAGCTAGGTAGGGAGGCCCCTGCTGATTTCCCTGACCTCAGGCCAGGCAGGTGGCAAACTAAAGGCAGTAGGGGAGGGACTTATCCTCTTGCCTCCTCCTTCACCCCCAGAGTGCAAGGGAAGGGTGTGAGCAGCCCGTGGCTAGTGCCTCTAAACCAGGGCAGGATCAGAAGTCAAGAGCTGGGAGGCCAGAGGGGTCTGACTCTGCTCCTGGACGCTTGAGGTGCTGAGCTCTTAGTGGCCTTTGAGAGGTGCCGTGCCAGCTTGCAGAAGAAGCTCTGTGGGAGAGTGGCAGGGCAGCAAGAGCAGCAGCCTCGTGTCCCCCTGCCATGAGGGAGCTCCCCAGGTGAACAGAGGGCCTGGGTGGTGCGGGAGAGAGGCAGGATTCGGCGTCACACAGGCCTGGGAGCAGCGCTGGAGGCCACCCAGCTCACCCGCCAGCCCCGAGCTGCTCCTGAGCAAAGCCAGGGGCATCTCTCCCTCCCCGGCAGCTGCCTTGGGCTTTCCCTGCCTGCCAGGCTGCGCTGTCAGGCTGCAATCCAGCAGCAGTCAGAGGGATTGATGAGAGCCCTGTTACTGCCCCCTGCCCTGGGCTCAGGGTGGTGGAGGTGGGGTGAGCCGGGCGGCACGCAGAGCGTGAGCCAGGCAGGCTGCTGCCGCCCCGGTCTGGCCTCTGATTAAAAGTGATTATCCTGCTCTTAATTAACACAAGGCAGCTGCTGGCCACTCTGGTGGAGTGGAGGAGCATTGCCCAGTGATGCTGACAAAAGGGGGGAGCGTGTCTGCTGGCTCCCCCTGAGCCTGGCAAAGCTGCTGGCTCCCCTGCCATGCACCCAGGCCACGTCCAAACCTCGCCAGGGAGCTCTTCCCCCTCCTTCAAAGCCACGGTTCGGCTGCTGTGTCAGCCACAGGCAAACAGGAAGGATCCAGCTAACCCCTGGGGCAATTTCACTGCTATCTGACCTCAAGGTGACATTGCTGACAATGCCTGGCTGGCTCCCACAGGGTTTCTTTCACCCATCTGCTCCTCTGACTTTCCAAGGCTGGAGCTTCCCCAGTGGCAGCTGCCATGCTGCTGCTCACCCAGCTCCAAGGTGGCCTTGTACACAGCTCTGGGGAGCCACCCCTGGAGTGCTGGGTCCAGCTTGGGCACCTCAGTCCAAGAGAGCTGTGGAGGTGCTGGAGCCAGGGCAGAGGAGGGCAAGGAAGCTGGGAAGGGCCTGGAGGAGAAATCTGATGAGGAGTGACTGAAGGAGCTGGGAATGGTTAGTGTGGGAAAGAGGAGGCTGAGGGGAGACCTCCTGGCTGTCTGCAGCTCCCTGCAAGGACCTTGTGGAGAGGCTGCTGCTGGTCTCTCCTCACAGGCAATTAGTGACAGAACAAGAGGGAATGGCCTCAAGCTGCCTCTGGGGAGGTTCAGACTGGCCAGGAGGAAGAATTTTCTGCTGGCAAGAGTGGTCAGGGACTGGAATGTGCTGCCCAGGGAGGTGGTGGAGTGCCCAAGGCTGGAGGTGTTTGAAGGTGGTTTGGCTGTGGTGCTTGGGGCTCTGGCTTGAGCCTTGCAGAGCAGGGTGCTGGGCTGGGCTTGGTGATGCTGAGGTCTGTTCCAGCCTGAATGGTGCTGTGATTCTGTGATCTGTCCTGCAAGGGGTGAGGCTCCCCCAGGAGGAGGCATGGAGCTGCTCAGCCTGTCCCACTGCTGCCGAGCCAGTTCCCCAGGATCAGAAGATGCCTTCTCCCAAGCAGGTACCTTGGCTGCTTGTGTTCCCTGGTGACCTGTGAGCAGGCAGCAGCAGGGCACAGGTGTCTCAGTGAAAGCTTCACCAAGAGCATCATGTCTGCTTGCTGAGCTCAAGTGCAGCAGAGCTCACCTCAGACCTCAGCAAGAGGGAGTTGGTGGGGGAGCTGCCAAATGGAAGAACCTTTGCCTTGCCGTGCACAGGAGGCTGGCTGCTTGTGGATGGCAAGAGCTCATCACCAGTCAAGACAAGAACTCACACGGGCTCCTGCTTCAGCAGGCATCTCTTGGCTTGTCTGGTCTCAAATCACAGCTGAGCCGTGGCAGGGTGTTAGTGGTGCTACAGAGCTGGAGAGGAGCCCCAGTGGGCTCTGCTCGGCATTTGCTCTCCACCATTTCAGTCCGTGCTACTGCCAGGTGCTGCTGGCAGAGGTGCTGGGGGGTGCTGGGGTGCTCAGGAGGGCAGAGGCAGATGTGGTTGGACTTCCATCATGCTCAGGGTTACCTTCCTGATCCTGTGCCTCATCCTTCGTGCCTGGGGTGGGGCCAGAGCTGGCCCCTGCTGCTCTGGCACTGCCTGGGAGGTGAGCACTGCACTCATCTCAACGCAGGGCAAGAAACCTGCTGCCAGCCCAGAGGTCGCCAGGGAGGTATTTCTCTTCCCCTGCTTCCAGCCTTCCCTCTACCACCTATCTGATAGATCTAATAAAATCTGTCTTGCTGGTGTCTAATTCAATCCCAGCATCCAGAGACCAGACTTCTTACATCATTCACAGAGCTAACCAGCTCCATCCTTGGCGTGCAAGCCAGGCCCAGGGGCTGCTGCAGGCTCCTCCAGAAGAGAGCAATTACCTGGGATCACAAATCACTCTCCCAATCAATTACATGTTTAGAGGTTTTCCTTGGGTCACACCTAATTGAATTATTTAGATGCTTGAGCACCACAATCAGCAGCAGCTGTTGACTTCCAGACTGAAATCTGGGCACGAAGTGAGGTGCTTTGTGTTTCAGCTTGAGGACAACTCTCCACAGCACCTCCTGTTTACATCCTCGTGCAGCACCTTCAGCAAGCCTTTGACTCCTGATCTCTAGCTGAAGGACTTGCAAGGCTGCAGGGAGAGTTGTGAGCAAGCACAGTTCCCAGGATTGGCTCCAGCACCTGGAAGCACAGGGGCAGGATGCTGCCTCTGCTGCATGGAGCAGCTGCTGGTCCGTGGCCCCAGTGGCCAGAGGGTCAACAGAGCCAGGACTGCAAATGCCCTGATCTGAGCTTCTAGAAGTGTGTCTCATGAAGGCTTCTGAGCTCCTCATCTTCACGAGGAGACTCACCTCTGCTGCATCACATGCTGCTAAAGAACTGCTGCACAGCCCCTGGGTTTGTGTGGCCAAAGGTCCTCCACTCGCCCCCAGGCAACAGCACAGCGCTGCTGTGGCCCTGAGCGAGCTGCTGTGGTGTGAGCTGTCCCTGCCCTGGCAGGGGGTTGGCACTGCCTGAGCCTTGAGGCCCCTTCCAACCCTGACAAGCTAGGATTCTATGCTCCAAGCCACCCAGCAGCCAGACCTGAGTGGTGCTGGGATCGGCTGCAGCCCCTTGCACGGGTGCCGGCTGGCATGCAGTGGGGCAGGGGTTGGGTGGCTGGGCTGTGCCAGGGGATTCAAAGTACCACCCTACAGATCTCACCCCAGGTGGCACCCTCTCCTTTGCATCTGCTGCGCCTGCAGTGTCAGCCATCTGGGGATGCTTCTCTACAAATCATGCAGCTCAGACCACCAGTGGTGGGGCCTGGACACCTGTGTGGTGCCCCTGTGGGCACTGAGCTGTGACTTAGGCAGCACACAGGGGTCTGCAGCTTGGCTGGCCCACAGCCTGTTTGGACTCGAGCTGTTTGCGTGCATGAGCTGGTGGGCTTCAGGCTTTGCTCATGAAATCCCTTCCCTCCTGCAACAAGAGAGCTTCATCACAAAAGCAAAAGCACTCAAGCCACAGGTCCTGGGTGAACCACAGAATCAGCCAGGTGGGAAGGACCTCAGAGCTCATCCAGTCCAACCTAGCACCCAACACCTCCTGACAACTACACCACGGCTCCAAGTGCCACATCCAGTCCCCTCTTGAACACCTCCAGGGACTGAGACTCCACCACCTCCCTGGGCAGCACAGCCCAGTGGCCAATCTCTCTTGCTGGGAAGAATTTCTTCCTCACCTCCAGCCTAAACCTCCCCTGGCACAGCTTGAGACTGTGTCCTCTTGTTCTGGTGCTGCTTGCCTGGGAGAAGAGACCAACCCCCTCCTGGCTGCATCCTCCCTTCAGGGAGCTGGAGAGAGCAATCAGAGAATCACAGAATCAACAGGGTTGGAAGAGACCTCAAAGATCACCAAGCCCAACCTGTCACCCAACACCTCCTGACTAGACCAAGGCTCCAAGTGCCACATCCAGTCCCCTCTTGCACACCTCCAGGGCAGAGACTCCAGCACCTCCCTGGGCAGCACATCCCCATGCCGAACAACTCTCCCTGTGAAGAACTTTCTCCCCACCTCGAGTCTCAATAATACTAAGGTCTCCCCTGAGCCTCCTCTTCTCCAGGCTTGAGGATGAGGCTCAGATGGATCCCTGTGTCATGGCAGCCCGTGGGGGAGGGCAAGTGGGGAGGGGCAGGAGCAACATCCCCCAGCATGGGGGATCCCCAGCATGGGGATGTTGCTGGGCTCCTCGCTGCCAGGTGTGGTAGTTTCAGGCTGTGCCTAGGAAATCTTCCACAGACCTTGAACAGAAAGTGATAGAAAGTGAATAAATTACCTTAGGATGTGCAAAGGGGAAATAATGACAGGAGGTGAAGGATCCCCTTGGGCACAAATCTAACACCAAGTTAGTTTTGTGCACTAACTTCCACTCCTTTCAGCTCCCCTGGCTCTGGCAGATGCCAGCTCTGCCTTCTGCTGGCTTGGCTGCCCTCGGCTCTGCTCTTTGCTGTGGCTAAGTACTAACAGCAACTCTCTGTGCTCCTCCCTTTCACCTTGGACAGGGAGGAAGGGGACAGGGAGGGGGAAGCTGTTGGTGACCCACTGGGTTCTTTCTAGGGGGGTGCAGGTGTTGTCCATGAGTTGTAGATCCACCTAGGTGGTGTACATTTTGTCCATGCTTTAGCTGGTCAGATGGTGCGGGTGAGAGCTGGGACTTGATGACCTCAAAGGTCTTTTTCAGCCTGGTTAATTCTGTTCTGTTCCTTTCTATTCTCGGGAGGAGACTTAATGGGGTGCTTGGTGCCATGGTTTATTGATTAGGTGGTGCTGGATGATAGGTTGGACATGATGATCTTGAAGGTCTCTTCCAACCAGGTCTGGTCTGGTCTGGTCTATTCTATTCTATTCTATTCTAATTCTATTCCTATTCCATTCTATTCCAATTCCATTCTATTCCTTCCATTCCATTCATTCCATTCCATTCCATTCCCATCCCAATTCATATTGCTTGCATTCCATACTTTGGGCTGTCGTTTTGCCTGTGAGCAAAGCTTCCTTGGCTTCCCAGCTGAGCTGGGCTGGCAGTTTGGTGTTGGGAGGGGGCAATGTGGGGCGGTGCTGTGGCTCCCCCCTGCGACAGGCTGTGCTCCCCAGGGGGATGGTGACAATTTGCTGCCCTGGAGCTCATTGCCAAGGAGATCAAATATTTATGGCTGCTCCCTCTTGCTTCCCCTTGCAAGCCAGGGTGACTTATTTGTTGCCAATTTGCATGCATGTTTAAAGACATCTTTGCAGCCCTTCCAAGCACAAAAGGGTTTATCCCTGTGCAGCATTTTGCCAGGCAGAAGCAGTCACCCCCTCCCACCCCCCTGCCCCCCCTCCACTCCTGTGCCTGCATTTGTCCCCAGCTCCAGGCCTCATTTTCCTCTCGGTAATGATTATCATTATCCTAAGAAAAATGGGTCATTTAGAGCTGTTTCTCCCCCAATGAAAGGCTGTGGGATACAGGATGTCATTAAGATTCTAAACCTGACTCCCAACCTCAAAAGCAGGCTCTTGCTATTCGGGGATCTCTGTGGAGGGAGGGAGAGGAGGGGGGAGGCAGAGGGAGTGCGTGATGAATGTGCTTTGGCCACAAGACGACTGCCTGAGTCCACGTGGCCCGTGCCACTGGCATCCGAGCTGGCATTAAACACCCCAGGCTGAGGGCTGCTGCCGCAGGGACTCCCTGCCCGGCGAGGAGGGCAGAGGCTGCCTCCCGTCCTCTCCAGGGCAGCCACACAGCTGCCCTTGCACTGGCTGCCCCGGCCCTGCTGTGCATGGGACACTGCTGCCACAGCAGGGGACAGGAGCTGGACACTGCTGCAGAAAAGGGCCACTTACAGAAAGAGCCAGGCTGGGACAGACCTCAGCATCACCGATCCAGCCCGGAGCCCTGCTCTGCAAGGCTCTCCCCTAAGCCAGAGCCCCAGGCACCACAGCCACACCACCTGCAAACCGCTCCAGCCTCGGGCACTCCACCAGCTCCCTGGGCAGCTCCCTGGGCGGCAGTGCCTGAATTTGGCTGCGGGCAGGAGGGACGCGGGCAGGTCAGGCCCCCGCGGCAGGAGGCCGGCAGGCTGCGCCGCGATAGGGGCGGGAAGCAGGCTGCAGCGTTTGGACAGCAGCCCTGGAGCCAGCGCCTGCCCTGCCCTCGCACGCTGCTAGGGCTTCAGGCACCTGCACGGGAGTGTCAGGAACCTGCACGGGAGTGTCAGGAACCGCCACCTCCGCCACCTCCACCCGCCTGTGGACAGAGATGCATCTCCAAGGCCTCTCCTGAGCTCCTCAGCCCCGGGCCCTCAGCACCGAGCCCCTGCCAGGCTCTGGGCTATCTCCTTGCCTCCTCACTCCTGGCACTAGGCAAGCATGCCCTGCCCAGCTCAGCACTGGCTTTGTCTGTGGCAGCCTACCTCCCACCTGCTCTTCTCTGCCCCCAAGCCTGCTTTCTAACTCCTGGTATCCCCTGGAGGGGCTTCATGAGAAATGTTTTGCTTGGAAAGGCTACACAGCTCCTGGGCAAGCCTGAAATTGCTGTGCAGAGAGCTGGGAGGCAGAGCTAAGCTGTTTTGCAGCTCAGCCAGTGCTGGAAGATGCTATGTGGGAATGGGGAGCTGCTGGGTTTCTTCCCCAGCCTGTGAAATGGGAGAGACAAAGGATGTTCAGAGGATGAGAGAGAGAGACTGACCCAAACCAGCTGAGGGAGCTGGGCTTGTTTAGCCTGCAGAAGAGGAGGCTCAGGGGAGACCTCATTGCTCTCTACAACTCCCTGAAGGGAGGTTGCAGCCAGGTGGGGGTTGGTCTCTTCTCCCAGCCACCCAGCACCAGAACAAGAGGACACAGTCTCAAGCTGTGCCAGGGGAAGTTCAGGCTCCAGGTGAGGAGAAAGTTCTTCCTGGCAAGAGAGAGTGGCCTTTGGAATGTGCTGCCCAGGGAGGTGGTGGAGTCCCCACCCCTGGAGGTGTTCAAGAAAGGCTTGGCTGTGGCACTTGGAGCCATGGTTGAGTTGCCAGGAGGTGCTGGGTGAGAGGTTGGACTGGATGATCTCTGAGGTCTTTTCCAACCTGGTTGAGTCTATGGTTCTATGTTTTAAGAAGGGAGACTTGCCCCAAATCATCAACTTCATCAACAAATCATCAATAAATCATCAGCTGTGGCTGTGAGCAGCCTGCTGCAGTGTGAGGTGTCCCTGCCCATGGCAGGGGGGCTGGAGCTGGCTGAGCCTTGAGGCCCCTTCCAGCCCTGACAATCCTCTGGCTCCAACTTTGGGAGCTGTTTCTGGCTGTGCTCAGAACAGACTCATTTTTCATTCTCTTTTTTCCCTTCGTGTTTTTAAATGCAAATGTTTATGAGAAGGCTCTCTGGCTGCAGCTCCCAGCCAGGCAGACACAGAGCAGCCAGAGCCACATCACACACGGGGTGCAGGGGCAGCCACTGCAAGCCCATTGCTGCGTGGAGCATCTCCCACATCAGCGCTGCCCTTGCAGGGTGGCAGCCGTGGGGGTAGCAGTGGGCACCACCCCCAGGCTGTGCCAGGCTCTGGCAGCCTGAGCCTGGTGCCTAGGAAGATTTCCCACAGACTGGGTAGGAGAGAGGTGGAATGTCAATAAATCACCCCTGGATGCTGAAGGGAAATAATGCTGAGGTCTAACTAATGCCATGGGGCTGATGACTAACACAAAGTTAGTTGTGTGACCTAACTCTTGCTCCTTTGGGCCTCTTCACTCCAGCAGACACCAGGTGGTGGCTTTGGCTTGGCTGGTCCTGACCTTGGCTGTGTACTTATTGTAGGGAAGTACTAACAAGCTGCTCTCTGCTCCTCTCTCTCTCCCTTTCACCTTGTGTAGGGTGGAGGAAGGGAGCAGGGAGGGGTGGGGGGAAGCTGGTTTTTCCCAGGGGGCTTCTTGTGGTGTTTATAAAAGGCAAAGCCATGGAAATGTTGCAGATTCAGTGCAGATTCATTGCATTTCCCATCTCTAGGTTGTGGTCTGCTTGTAATCAGAGCTTCATTTGCTTCCCCTCTGAGCTGGGGGCAGTTTTACTGGGGGGTGGCGAGGAATTTCAGCCCACCACAACGTGCCCTGGAGTGTGGCTCTCCCCACAACACTCAGCCCCCAGGCACCCAAACCCTGTGCCAGCTGCAGAGCTGGGTGCCTGGCTGGGGAGGAGGGAGGCAGGGGCTGTGGGTGGGAGGCAGGGGGCTGTGGGTGGGAGGCAGGGGGCTGTGGGTGGGAGGCAGGGCAAGGAGAGCAGCTCTGTCCTCGGGGCCATGCCTCCTTTGGGGTAGTTAGCTTTGCCCTGGTGTACAGCCAGAAGATCCAATACAACAATTTCTGTCTGACTGCTGTGTCACTATTTGCACTTGAGGTTTGCTGAGCAGAAGAATGGTTAGGAGTCAAGCTGAGAGGCTCTGTTCAGGCCCAGAAAGATGTCCTTTCTCCCTGGCATCACTTTGCCCTCCTCCTTTCCCCTTCCCCCTCCTCTGCTGCTTGGCTTCAGTTGGCTTTAGAGGAGTAAACTGTTTGGGCTTCTCAGTCCCTGCAGAGCAGCAGGCACCCTCCCTGTACCAAGAGGGCAGTGATGGAGCCCTTCCTCAAAAGCAGGGCCTGCAAACCCCTCTGCCCAGCCCCTCCGTGTGCCGCAGCCATCGCCCTGCCCCCTGTGCCCTGCTGCTGGGTGGCCACCCTGCCAGCAGGCACAGTCAGGTGTTTCTAACCACATGGCTATGTCCTGCTGCGGGGAAGGAGCCAGCTGGCCCAAGCAGGGCATGCTCTCCACCCCCTGCACTTCTGCCTCCCTAGAAGCCAGGGCAGATGCAGCTCCTCAGCAGTGCACAGCCCTGCTGCCTGGCCTGGCAGGTCCTCTGAGCCTCTAAACCTCCTCTGCCCCTAGCAGAGAGCTGGCTGAGGAGCATGCAGCCTTGAGTGTCCTCACACAAACACTGAGCCATCAGTGGCTTGCTGGGTGCATCTTTGTGCTCCCTTCCAGCTGAAAGCCAACTTCTGTGTGCTGTGCTCCAAAATAGCTCAAGTGTGCTCGCAGGAGAGGCTGTGGAGAGCTGGCTTTTCTTCCCCTTGAGCTGAAGCACAAGTGCATGATGCTTGGGAGAGCTACATCCTACAGGACAGCCCACCCAGCCCCTGGCTCTGCTCAGTGGCAGGACTGGGGGGGCACAGCCCCACGGATCAGGCTCGCACTGATGTTGACCTCATCAGGGTTAGCTTTAAACTGATTAGGGAGCACCCAGGGAGCCAGTTATAACTAAATAACAGCTAAAGTGGTCCAGTTAATAACTAAATATTAATTATGCACAGCTTTCCACCTGAATGGACCATTTGTGCTAAATAAACCTGCTGGGAACTTCAGCAAGACCTTCAAATGCAACTCACCATCCAGGGCTGAACTAACACAGCTCAGGCAGGCTGCTGGCCTCCCTCTCCCTGCTGAGCAAGGAGCCTGGAGAGGAGGAGACTGAGAGGAGATCTGATCAATGTCTATCAATAGCTGAGGGCTGGGGGTCAGGAGGGAGGGGACAGGCTCTGCTCACTTGCTCCCTGGGATAGGGCAAGGGGCAGTGGATGGAAACTCCAGCACAGGAGGTTCCACCTCAGCATGAGGAGGAACTTCTTCCCTGGGAGGCTCCCAGAGGCCTGGAGCAGGCTGCCCAGAGAGGTTGTGGAGTCTCCTTCTGTGCAGCCTTCCCAGACCCCTCTGGATGTGTTCTGTGTGACCTGGGCTGGGTTCTGTACTCCTGCTCTGGCAGGGGGGTTGGCCTCAAGGATCTTCAGAGGTCCCTTCCAACCCCTGGCATCCTGTGAGCTGTGATCCCTCCAGTGCACTGAAGCTTGAGGAGGGCAGATTCAGACTAGATGGCAGAAGTTCTTTACAGTAAGGGTGGGGAGCCACTGGCACAGGTTGCCCAGGGAGGTCGTGGATGCCCCCTCCCTGGAGGTGTTCAAGGCCAGGAGGGGTGATGTCTTGAGCAAGGTGGTCTGGTGTGAGGTGTCCCTGCCCATGGCAGGGGGGTGGAAGTGGATCATCTTTAGGTCCCTTCCGACCCAAACCATTCTGTGAAGGGACAATGGCTTCAGACTAGAGCAGGGCAGGTTGAGGCTGGGTATCAGGAACTAGTTCTTCACTATGAGGGTGGTGGAAGAGGTTGCCCAGGGAGGTGGCTGAGGCCCCATCTCTAGAGATACTCAAGGTGAGGCTGGACAGGGCTCTGGGCAGCCTGATCTAGCTGGGGATGTCCCTGCTGACCTGGGGGGGACCATTCTATGATTGGTTCTATGAGTCTATCAGCCTAGGGTTTGGTCTGCACTGCTTGGCTGATCATCTTCAGCAAGAAAACAATGCAGATGAGGAGGGAGGAAAGAAGGAAGCTCCTACAACAGCAAAAGGCAGACACAGCCCTCCCCTTCTCCGCTGGCTGACAGAGGCCGCAGCAAACCCAGCTCCCGGCAGCCAGCACTAATCCCCACGTGTCCCCAGGCAGCACCCACCGCCAGCCAGGTGATGGATGGCCTGTTAGAAGTGACAGGAGATGCTAAGATCCCACTAGAGGTGTCATCTCTCCTGTCAGCACAGGGGGAGTTTGTATCTGCAGCTTCTGTTCGGTGCTGCGGAGCTCCCAGAGGCAGGGACGCCCCTCGGGGTCAAGCGGTACAACACTTCCGAGGGCTGCAGACAACCCCCAGGGGCGCTCAGCGGCAGCAAGCTGCTTGTGCTGAGAGGGGGAGGCTCCGGGAAGGTCTCCTCTTTTTTTCTGGTTGGGTTTTTTTCCTGGTACAAAAGCAGTGCTATCAGGACCGTGGAAAAGGCTTGTGAAGCCTAAGTGAGCCTTCTCCCCCTGCTGCCCTGACAGCAGCAGCTAATGGATTGGGGCTTCCTCCTTTGTTCATTCTTCCTTTGGAAATTCAGAATCACAGCACCATTCAGGCTGGAACAGACCTCAGCATCACCAAGCCCAGCCCAGCACCCTGCTCTGCAAGGCTCACCCCTAAGCCAGAGCCCCAAGCACCACAGCCAAACCACCTTCAAACACCTCCAGCCTTGGGCACTCCACCACCTCCCTGGGCAGCACATTCCAGGCCCTGACCACTCTTGCCAGCAGAAAATTCTTCCTCCTGGCCAGTCTGAACCTCCCCAGAGGCAGCTTGAGGCCATTCCCTCTTGTTCTGTCACTAATTGCCTGTGAGGAGAGACCAGCAGCAGCCTCCCCACAAGGTCCTTGCAGGGAGCTGCAGACAGCCAGGAGGTCTCCCCTCAGCCTCCTCTTTCCCACACTAACCATCCCCAGCTCCCTCAGTCTCTCTTTGTCAGATTTATTCTCCAATTCAGCAGGTTGGAAAAATCATCACCCCAAACTGCACCATCCACGTCTGAGACACGTTTAGATGCAAGCCCTGAACCTGAGCCTCCTGCCCCTGCCCAGCTGAGCCAGGCATCAGCTCACTGCCTGAGGGCGCCCAGCGCTGAACGCGGTTGTGCCGGCAGCCGCTGCCTCTGGCTCTTCATACCCCTGCATGCTGGTATGAAGGAAAGGGGAAGGGTAGTGTAATCCTATCCCACTGGAAGCAGAGCAGCACACAAGGCTGCTCCCACAAGCCTGCTCATCCTCTAAGTTTAGCCCCACAGTGCATTAAAGAGCTGCTCCTGGATTCCCGCCAGCCCCCGCTTAGCTGCACTGCCTGACTGCAAAACTCCGGAGAGCTCTCCACCCTTCTGTCCCTCCTGACCCTTGGCAGAATGACCCACATCTGCCAGGAGACTGAGCCCCTGGGCCTGCAGGAAGCCGATGGAAAGTGGGGGAAGGGATGGAGCAATTCATGTGGCATTGAGCATGAGTCCTGTGGGCATAGAGCCACAGAACTGTCAGGGCTGGAAGGGAGCTCAAGGCTCAGCCAGCTCCAACCCCCTGCCACGGCCAGGGACACCTCACACCACAGCAGCTTGCTCACAGCCACCTCCAGCCTGGCTGCAAACACCTCCAGGCAGGAGGCTGCCACCACCTCCCTGGGCAGCCTGTGCCAGGCTCTCACCACCCTCATGGGCAACAACTTCTTCCTCACAGCCAATCTCAATCTCCCCATTTCTAGTTCTGCTCCATCCCCCCCAGTCCTATCCCTCCCTGACACCCTCCAAAGTCCCTCCCCAGCTTGCTTGGAGCCCCCTGCAGATCCTGGAAGGCCACAATGAGGTCTCCTGGGAGCCTTCTCCTCTCCAGCCTGCACAACCCCAACTCCCTCAGGCTGTGCTGATAGAAGGACATAGAACTGCCTGGAGCTGGGCTGCTGGAGCCTCTGTTCAGGGCTCTCTCCACCCCTCCACCATCAGCCCAATGAATAAATCTGTCCCTGCTCACTTATAAATAGTTTATAAAAAGGTTCATAAATGATTTCTAGATGTCTTAATGAATACTTAATCAATTGTTGCAGGGCCAAAGAGGTCAGCAGATTGCTTATAGCCGCCAATTGCCATGTCTGCTGGCGAGCTTATAAGCAGCAGCAGGGCTCCCCTGATGTCTGTGATGGGCTTGTAGCATCTATAAAGTCTTAATACATAATTAATAAATGATGCAAGTGCCCTTAATTAAAAGCTGTAGAAGGCCTTCCAAAATGCATCCCTGGGCAGCTGTGGGCAACCCAGGAAGCAAACATCTGCCCCTGCCATAGAGCTGCTGCTGCTGCTGAGGGCCAAAGCTGTCGGAGAGGTGCCAGCCCGGCCCAGCAGGCAACCAGGCTGCCCAAAGAGCAGCAAACCTCCTTCTTTTAAGGGCAGTTCAGCTGATTCAAGAGAAACTCGGTGCCTGTGGTGGGCTGGAGCAAGGCAGACCCCCCCCAGTACCCATCCCGAGCCTGGCAGCTTGGGCTCCTTGGCTGCAGCTGCTGCTGAAGCATCCTCTGTGTCCTGCCTGCCGCGGGAAGGCCCTGGGCAGGCAGTGACCACGGGCACGGAGCATTTCCTCCCTCTGTGGGGCTCTGACCTGCGCCTCTGGACACCAGAGTGCTCTCCCCTCCTGGCCACAGCGTTGCCTGGGGTCAGGTGCTGCTGCCCTGGCCTCAGCACCCCCTCTGCCTGGGTGGGAGGACGCCAGCCGGGAAGGCAGCCCCCAGGAGCTGTGCACTCCAGCACCACAAAGCAGGGCTGTAGCTGGTGTTTGGCCTCCTTAGCAGAAGTGCTCTATTACCATTAAACACTGAATATTGCTGGATGATAAAAAGCAATTAAGGGGGGGGAGGGGGGTAGGGGGGAGGGAAGGTAATGATCCATTCCATATTGCATCCAAAAGAGATGAAAATCCCTGGTAAAATGATCAGCCAGGCACAGAATGGGACCTAAATATCTTTATAATGTGAGAGAGAGAACTTTGCTTGCAGTTGGAAGGTTTAGGAAGCATTCAATTAGCCACCAGAGGGTTCTCAGTATTCCCCAGCTCTCCGTGAGCACAGAGGCAATTACAGGAGCTGCTCACTTTCTGAATTAAAGACAAAAGGCAGGAGAGTTTGGACACAGCCTGCTCCCACCTTCACCCCAGCACGCAGATGGGGAGGGATTGCACGCAGATCAGGCTTCATTTGCTGCACCATTTAGCTCACAGCCAGAGCAAGGCTCTTCCTCTCTTCCTGTGTGTTAGCTGGAAGATCCTGCTGCATGGGAAAGGGACAGGTACCCGCCGTGCTGCTCTGTCAGCAGGTCCTCAGGATGCTCCCTCGAGGGGCTGGGGCTCCCCCTTGTCCCCATCTGTTCCCCCCACAGGCCCTCACCGCCCCTGCAATGCCCTTGAGCCTTCTGGCAGGGCTTCCATCCCCCTTGCAGAGTCACTCTGGGGGTGTCCCTCATAGGGAATCCTATTCAGAATCACTGAGGCTAGAACAGACCTCTGAGCTCATCGAGTCCAGCCCACCTGCCCTGAGTCCCGTGTCCAGGTCTGGCACCCTGAGTTCAAGAAAGCTGTTGGGCTGCTGGAAGGTGTCCAGAGAAGGGCAGCAAAGCTGGGGAGGGGCCTGGAGCACAGCCCTGGGAGGAGAGGCTGAGGGAGCTGGGCTTGCTTAGCCTGCAGAAGAGGAGGCTCAGGGGAGACCTTCTTGCTCTCTCCAACTCCCTGAAGGGAGGCTGTAGCCAGGTGGGGGTTGAGCTCTTTTGCCAGGCACCCAGCACCAGAACAAGAGGACACAGTCTCAAGCTGTGCCAGGGGAGGTTTAGGCTGGAGGTGAGGCGAAAGTTTTTCCCAGCAAGAGAGATTGGCCCTTGGGATGTGCTGCCCAGGGAGGTGGTGGAGTCCCCATCCCTGGAGGTGGTTAAGAGCAGCCTGGCTGAGGCCCTTGGGGCCATGGAACAGATGGGGTTGGGTGAGAGCTCGGACTTGATGACCTTGAAGGTCTTTTCCAACCTGGTTCATCCTGTATATGAGTTCCCCTTGCTCCTGGCCCGTGGGTGCTGGTGCTGGCTGCTCAGGTGCAGTGGGAGTCCAGCAGCCTGTGCTCTCACGCTGCCACTGAGCTCCTGCACGCTCCCCATGGCGCGCTGCAGCCAGGCCCCGGGGCCGGTCAGTGTGAGGGGTCCCTGCCCACGGCAGGGGGGGTGGAACTGGCTGATCCCGGAGGGCCCTTCCAGCCCTGACAGCTCTGCGACTCAGCTGGGAAGCAGGGGTGTGTTTGCAGCAGCCGTTGCTGGGGAGGGTAATTAATCACAGCAGCAGGTCAGCAAGGGGCATGATGGATTTCCTGATGCTGACATCTTTAAATCACCATCAGGCTCTCCTCCCAGCGCTGCCAGGGCTGAGCTCAGGGCTCACCGATGCATCGCCCAGGCAAACCTCCTCACACCCCCAGAGCCACGGTGGGAGACCCCAGCCTGAGCCACCCTGCTGCGCCCACCCCCCGGGAGAGGGCAAGGAGGAGGAGGAGAAGCTCTCCCTGCAGCAGGGGGGTGGCTTTGGGCACTTCCTCCTGATTTATATATCGAGAATGGACCAATGGATCAAGATGTCAGCCCTGGGGCGCTGCCAGGAAACACCATTAGCTTTTCCTGAGCAGAGAGCAGCAGGGCATTTCACCCCCAATTGCTGCTCTGCTCCTCCAGCAGAGGTAGGACTGCAGCTTCCCTGGGCAGAAGCACTCTTCTGCTCCTTTGGGGGGGCTCTGGCAGACTTTTCACCTGCACCAGGAGAGCAGCACCCCGGCAGGACCCCTGCCCACATCCCTGCACACTTCAGTGAGTGTTTGCTGCTCCAGAGCCGCTCCACACCACCATGTGGCCTTGCTCAAGCACTGGCAGAAGGGCCCAAACATCTGTGCACAGAATCACAGGGTGTCAGGAGCTGGAAGGGACCTCAGGAGCTCATCCAGCCCAACCCCCCTGCCAGGGCAGGAGCACCTAGAGCAGCTCACACAGGAACTCATGCAGGCAGGTCTGGAATCTCTCCAGGGAGGGAGACTCCACAGCCCCCCTGGGCAGCCTGCTCCGGGGCTCTGCCACCCTCACAGGGAAAGAATTCTTCCTCCTGTTTCCATGGAGCTTGGGCTGTGCATGGGGCAGAGTGAGCAGGGGCAGGAGCCTCCAGGGAAAGGCGAAGGGGAAGTGCATGCAGCCGCACAATGCGCCGGGGTGCGCAGCGCAGGCAGGATGCAGGGCAGCAGGATGCCGAAAAGTACCACACTTTAATCTTTGCCCCTGAAAAGCCAAGCTCCCTGCAGCTTTTTCTAGAGCACTTGGAAGCCTGAGCACACCCTGACCCCCTTGGGATCTTCCCTGGAAACCTGAACGCTCTCCATGGGCGCTGGACGAAGGGCAGGCAAAGGCTGCGGTGCCAGCCCAGCCTGCCACTGCCAGAGCTGAGATCACCGCAGCTGGGGGAGCCAAGGGAGGCAGGGCTGCAGGCAGCATCCCCTGCCACCATTCCCACTGCTCAATACCCACCCCCCTTCTACCCAGGGTAGCACATTGACCCCTGGTGCAGCTGGAGGTCAGCGTTGAAGCCAGCCTTTGGCATCTCCCATGCTTTGGCTGCTGCCCAAAGAAATGGCACTAGCAAGGCAGGGCTGGGGGCCTGTGCTGCTCTCCCTCTGCCTGGGCAAGGAAGGGCAGGGCTGGTGCTGTGCAGAGAGAGTCATAGAACTGTCAGGGCTGGAAGGGACCTCCAGGCTCAGCCAGCTCCAACCCCCTGCCATGGGCAGGGACACCTCACACCACAGCAGCTTGCTCACAGCCACAGCCAGCCTGGCTGCAAACACCTCCAGGCAGGAGGCTGCCACCACCTCCCTGGGCAGCCTGTGCCAGGCTCTCACCACCCTCCTGGGCAACAACTTCTTCCTCACAGCCAATCTCAATCTCCCCACTTCTAGTTTTGCTCCATCCCCCCCAGTCCTATCGTTGGGGGAAGGGATTCCCCAGCACAGGAACAAGAGCTGGCTCTGGGGGCAGCTGCATGCAGCAGAAGCTGGAGAGGAGGAGGAGTGCATTTACAAGCATATTACAAGCATGTATCTGTATTTATGTAGCTCTCTGCATCTCTGGATATCTGTCATTATGCTCAGTCCTGGTGAGACAAAGTGGATTGGCTCCAGCCTTGACGTTCCCACATTAGGTCTTATGTAAAATAAGTGATTTGCTTCGTGCAGGGCACTTGGGGCTGAGATTTATTTTCCTCCTGACTTGCATTGCTGCTGGATGTGACTGGGTACAGCCCAGGGCACAGGCACATCGTTCCCATTCATAACACACACATGGATTCATGACCTAGGGAGCAGAGCTGAGTCTCCTGGCAATCTTTTTTTCTGCTGTGGAAAGCTTAATAAGCAGAAGAGTCTGAGAGCAAAAGCAGGCCCTGGGTGTTTGCTCTGAGAAAAAGAGAGCTTCAGGGCTGTGCTCAGCGCTGCTCAGGCCACACTTTGAGTCCTGTGTCAGCTCTGGGCTCCTCAGCTCAGGAAAGCTGTTGAGATGCTGGAGAGAGAAGGGCAAGAAAGCTGGGGAGGGGTCTGGAGCACAGCCCTGGGAGGAGAGGCTGAGGGAGCTGGGCTTGCTTAGCCTGCAGAAGAGGAGGCTCAGGGGAGACCTTCTTGCTCTCTGCAACTCCCTGCAGGGAGGTTGTAGCCAGGTGACTTGGTCTCTTCTCCCAGGCAAGCAGCACCAGAACAAGAGGACACAGTCTCAAGCTGTGCCAGGGGAGGTTTGGGCTGGAGGTGAGGAGAAAGTTCTTCACTGAGAGAGTCATTCATCATTGGGATGTGCTGCTTGGGAGGTGGTGGAGTCCCCATCCCTGGAGGTGTTCAGGAGGGGACTGGATGTGGCACTTGGTGCCATGGTCCAGTCATGGGGTCTGTGGTGCCAGGCTGGACTCGATGATCTTTGAGGTCTCTTCCAACCTTGGTGACACTGTGATACTGTGACACAGTCTCAAGCTGTGCCAGGGGAGGTTCAGGCTGGAGGTGAGGAAGAAATTCTTCCCAGACAGAGAGATTGGCCATGGGCTGTGCTGCCCAGGGAGGTGGTGGAGTCCCCATCCCTGGAGGGGTTTAGGAAGAGCCTGGCTGAGGCACTTGGTGCCATGGTTGAGCTGATCAGATGGTGCTGGGTGAGAGGTTGGACTGGATGAGCTCTGAGGTCTTTTCCAACCTGGCCAATTCTGTATCTGAGTTGCTGGAGCCAGAGAAAGCATTGCCCCAGCTGCCTGGCACCCATCACCCAGGGGGACTCACCCCTGAGAGCAGGACCTGTGGCGTCCGTGGGACCAGCGGCGGGCGACAGGGCAGCAAATGGCAGCGGAGCGGCTGTGGCAGCTCCAGGACAGCCTCTGACTTCTCCTTCCCCAGGGGAAATAAACAAACAAACAGAATCCCCAGTGTGTTTGTTCACTTCAGCTCTTTAACTGCATGCCTCTGGCAGAGGCACTTTGCTGTGATTTAGAGAGTATGAAGGGAAGGGTTTGAGCCCCAGCGGTGCCCCCTGCGCTCCCGCGGGAACGGGAACGAGCCTGCCATCCGCAGGGAGAGACCGGGAGCTGAAGCAGGACTTGCTCTGCCCCCAGGGCTTGCCTGGTGTGCTGAGGAGTGGGTCCTCACTGCAGCTCAGGTGCAGGGCTTAGGGGATCACACAGGCTCACAGGATGCCAGGGGTTGGAAGGGACCTCTGAAGATCATGGAGTCCAACCCCCCTGCCAGAGCAGGACCATAGAACCCAGCACAGGTCACACAGAACACATCCAGATGGGGCTGGGAAGGCTCCACAGAAGGAGACTCCACAACCTCTCTGGTAGCCTGCTCCAGGGCTCTGGGACCCTCCCAGGGAAGAAGTTCCTCCTCATGCTGAGGTGGAACCTCCTGTGCTGCAGTTTCCATCCACTGCCCCTTGTCCTATCCCAGGGTGCAAGTGAGCAGAGCCTGTCCCCTCCCTCCTGACCCCCAGCCTTCAGCTATTGATAGATATTGATCAGATGCTCTTTCAGCCTTCTCCTCCCCAGCATGAACAGCCTCAGTGGTCTCAGCCTCTCCTCCCCAGGCAGTGCTGCAGTCCCTCAGTCATCCTGGTAGCCCTCCCTTGGACTCTCCCCAGCAGATCCCTGTTCCTCCTGACCTGGGGAGCCCAAAAGTGAATGCAATATTCCAGGTGAGGTCTCAGCAGGGCAGAGCAGAGGGGGAGGAGAACCTCCCTGGATCTGCTGGCCACCCCTGGGCAGTTACCCAAGCCTGCAGGTGGCTGTCATGGGGATATGGCATTCATTTCACGTTAAAGAAAGATCCACCACTGATGGGAGCCAAGGATGCCCACAGAGAGCAAGGAGAGGAGGAGCTCAGCCCCATGCGAGGGGAAAATGGTGATGGGGTGGTTCCTGCTGTGTAGGAGCAAGAACGATGGGAAAGGCCCTGGGTGCATCAGGGAAAGTGCTGAGAGAGCCATCCTCAAGAGCCCTCTGCCAGCTCTTGGAGAGAAACCTCCTGACAAAAGGTGGAAGGGTCACAAACAGCGATGGGGAAGGGAGACTGGAGGTGATGGATAGGTGGCTGTTGGATTTTCCCCAGGACAAGAGAGACATGTTTGAAAATCCTGGGTTTGCAGGGCTGAGCTGTGGCACCCTGAGGGGAAGAAACGACCTGAGGTAAGCAGAACGATGGAGGTGAATCCACTGCGAGAGCCTCACCAGGTGGGTAGAGGAGTTAGCATCACTGAGTCAGTGAATGGTGTGAGCTGGAAGGGACCTTAAGGATCACCTAGTTGCAGCCTCCCTGCCATAGGCTGGGACACTTCCCACTAGACCAGGAGCTCAAAGCTTCACCCAGCCTGGTCTTAAACACTTCCAGGCAGGAGGTGTCCACCAGCTTCTCTGGGCAGCCTGTTCCAGGGTTTTGCCATCCTCATAGTGAAGAACTTCTTCCTAATGTCTGATCTAAACCTCCCCTGCTCCAGTTTAAACCATCCTTGGTTCCAGCTGAAAGACCAGGAGGTTTGGGACCAGCAGACCCCAGGGAGGATTTGCAATGCATCTCCCTGTGAGTCATTTCAGAGCAGTGCTGCTGGGACTGAAGCTGCTGTGCAAGAGGCTGCTGATCACAGAATCACAGAACTGTCAGGGCTGGAAGGGAGCTCAAGGCTCAGCCAGTCCCAACCCCCTGCCATGGCCAGGGACACCTCACACTGCAGCAGGTTGCTCACAGCCACCTCCAGCCTGGCTGCAAACACCTCCAGGCAGGAGGCTGCCACCACCTCCCTGGGCAGCCTGTGCCAGGCTCTCACCACCCTCATGGGCAACAACTTCTTCCTCACAGCCAATCTAAATCTCCCTTCCTCTAGCTTAGATCCATCCCCCCCAGACCTATCCCTCCCTGACACCCTCCAAAGTCCCTCCCCAGCTTGCTTGGAGCCCCCTGCAGATCCTGGAAGGTCACAATTGGGTCTTCTGGGAGCCTTCTCCTCTCCAGCCTGCACAACCCCAACTCCCTCAGTCTGTCCTCACAGCAGAGCAGCTCCAGCCCTCTGCTCCTCCTCATGACCCTTCTCTGGACACCTTCCAGCCCCTCCAGATCCTTCCTGGCACAGAGGCTCCAGACCTGGCCCCAGAGCTCCAGCTGTGGTCTCAGCAGAGTGGAGCAGAGGGGCAGAATCCCCTCCCTGGCCCTGCTGGCCACACTTCTCTTGCTGCAGCCCAGGCTCTGCTTGGCTCTCTGGGCTGCAAGTGCTCCCTGCTGGCTCCTGCTGAGCTTCTCCTCTACCAGCACCCCCAAGTCCCACAGCAGAACTGAAAGCTCATGATCTGGGGGGGCTTGGCAGCATCACCACCTGCTGCAGGTCTTAACCCAGTGGCTCTGCCTGCAGCCAGGCTGCTCAGCTCTCAGCACACCTTCCCGGAGGGGCACTCCTGACAGGCATGCCCCAGGCAGCTCTGACCCTCCAGCAGTGCTTCCTGTATCACAGCAGGAATGAAAGGGTGGACCCAGGGCTGGCACAGCCTGTGCCTCACAGCCCCTGCTAAGCTGCAGCTGTTTTGGGAAAGCCTCTTTCACCCTCTGGACCAGATTCCACTTTTCCTCCCGGGGAAATGAATGGTGTGATGAACAACCCTCGTCCCAGAGCTGCTTGAGCCCCTCCCCGTGCTCAGCAGCAGATTCCTCCCTCTCTCCCTGCACATCTCCGTGCGGCCAAGCCAGGGGAGGGCACTCCCAGCAGAGACAGCTGAAGAATGGACACAGCCAGAGCCGTGCCTGCACCCTGCCCTGTCTTAGGGGAGGCGAGGGGGAAGGAAGCTTCCACAGCACAGTGCAGCAGCATTCTGTCAGCTGGCTCTGGCTGGAGCCCAGCCCCAGATTTGAAGCCCCAGTAGCCACTTTTGGGCTTTTTATTACTCCTGAATGGCTTAACAATGCCGAGGAAGGCAGGTGCCTCGTGAAAGCACACCCAGCTGCTGGGAAACCCAATTCCCAGGCAACAGAGAGTTTTGATCCGGGGCTGCTTGATGTCGAGCTGAGGCCCGAGCCCCGGGGGCTGGGAGGTTAATGAAGAGCAATGAGCCCTAACAATGTCACCTGAACCACCTGGCCCTTGTGCTTTGGACTCCAGGTTTATGAATTCCCCCCAGACTCACAGCGAGGGTGAGGCTCTCCCCTCTCCTCCAGCGTTTCCTCCTGCGATGTCTGCTGCATTCTCCCCCACCCTTTCTTCCCTGGATGGTTTTCTTTCTGCCTGGGCCAAGGGAATCAGGCACAGCACACCTTGGCAGAGTTCTTTTGCAGCTAGAAAGTTCCTCTAATCCCTCTGCTAGACTTGGGTGCAAAGAGGGAATCCAAAGCACTGCTCCTCTTTTCCCAAGGATGTGAGGCAAGGTCTGTGCAGAGCGTTGAGGCTCCACTGCCAGGGCCTGGTTACACGGGAGGACAGCATTCATTAAGAGGTGATTAAGCACCACCATCAGCTCCACCCCAGCTCCACCTTCAGCACTGCCTGAAGTCTAAAGGGCAGGCTCTGCTGTGCCAGGCAACCAAAAACATTCATCCTGGCTGCTAGGTGTGATGAGTGGTGAAGCTACAGGGGAAGTGGGAAGATCAGAAAAGCTGAGAGAAATCAAAGGAGAGAACCAAAGCAAACACGAGATCGATTTCTGTCAGGGAAATAAGAGGTGAACAAAGCAGTGATGATGTTCCTGTAAGTGCAGGAGGGGTGGGGAGGAGTGGAGGAGCCCTGCCTGCCCGGGGAGCCCGAGGTGGCTCGCTGCTGTGCCACGCTCTGAAAGCCACGGCCACGCTCCCTGAGCATTAGGATAGCAGCAGAGGAATCCAAACAAGAGCAAACCAGCAGCTGCCTCTTTTGCAAGGGAATTGGAAGACAGCTTTAGCACAGGAGCCAAGGGCCCCACGGTAAATCCGTGGTGTGGAAGCTGCCCAGGACAAGGACATCCAGCAGCAAGGATTCAGCAGCAGCACTGGCATGTGGCAGCAGGAGGCAGGGGAGCTGGAGGGCAGGCACACAGCGGGCGTGGGGCGAGGGAGGTTCAGCAGCAGGGAGGATCAGCAGCAGAACCACCGAGCAGCATCTTCCCCTGGAAATGCAGAGAAGCAGGGAAGCTGCTGCCAGCCAAGATCCTGCTCACAGAGGTAAATTGCAGGCGCTTAAAATCCAGCTCTGGAAGAGACTCAGACGGTTGGAGTCCGCAGCAGGGAGCAGTTGCCTGGATGCAGAAGCTGCCCGGCCTTAGCACGAGGAAATGGCTTGTGTGCTGCCAGCAGACACACACAGGCACCCCTTGTGCTTGGTAGAGGCAGGCATGCCAGTCCGCAGGAGTCAGCCCAGGCTGTCCCAGCTTCACCATCACAATGCCAAACGGCAGTATTGCAGGAGCAGGGAGCTCATCCTGCCCTGTGCTCAGCACTGCTCAGGCCACACCTGGAGTCCTGTGTCCAGGTCTGGGACGCTGAGTTCAAGAAAGATGTTGAGCTGCTGGAAGGTGTCCAGAGAAGGGCAAGAAAGCTGGGGAGGGGTCTGGAGCACAGCCCTGGGAGGAGAGGCTGAGGGAGCTGGGCTTGCTTAGCCTGCAGAAGAGGAGGCTCAGGGGGAGACCTTCTTGCTCTCTCCAGCTACCTGCAGGGAGGTTGGAGCCAGGAGGGGGTTGGTCTCTTCTCCCAGGCACCCAGCACCAGAACAAGAGGACACAGTCTCAAGCTGTGCCAGGGGAGGTTCAGGCTGGATCTTAGCAAGAAGTTCTTCCCAGCCAGAGAGATTGCCCTTTGGGATGGGCTGCCCAGGGAGGGGCTGGGCTCAGTGTCCCTGCAGGTGTTTGAGAGCAGCCTGGCTGAGGCACTCAGTGCCATGGTCTGGGTGATTAGTTAGGGTTGGGTGACTGATTGGACTTGGTGAGCTTGTTGATTCTGTGATTCCACCCTGGTTGATTCTGTGATTCCACCTGGTTGATTCTGTGACTCTGAACTCAGCATCCTTGATGATGAAGTTTCCCCCAGACTACACTTTGTGCTGACAATGTGAATGACGTGCAAGGGCAGGGGGTGGCTATAGAAATGCTAACCTACATCCCCCTGCTTTGTGGGCTGCGGCAGAAATGAGCCCGCAGGGAGCAGCAAAGCCATCCCAGGGCAGCCGGCAGCCTGAGCCTGCTGCTGGTTACCGAGGCCCGCAGCCGGGCCCCGCGCTTTGCCTGCCGGGCTCGGGCGGGTCTGGGGCGGGGGAAGGGCGGGGGCAGGCTCGCAGCCCGCACTGTTGGCAAACAGCGCGGGGGCGCAGAGCTGAGCCGAAAGGCTTGAGCTGGGGAAAGGCAGCCACACGCGAGGGTTAATAGCAGCACTTCCCTCCTGACCAGGACCGACTCACAAAGCCCCAGATGTGTGCTCGCCGAAGCAGGCCGCTCCCAGGTGGCCAAGAAGGCCAATGGCATCCTGGCCTGTATTGGGAATAGTGTGGCCAGCAGGAGCAGGGAGGTCATTCTGCCCCTGTACTCTGCATTGGTTAGGCCACACCTTGAGTACTGTGTCCAGTTCTGGGCCCCTCAGTTTAAGAAGGACATCGAGCTACTTGAGCGTGTCCAGAAAAGGGCAACAAGGCTGGTGAGAGGCCTTGAGCACAAGCCCTATGAGGAGAGGCTGAGGGAGCTGGGATTGTTTAGCCTGGAGAAGAGAAGGATCAGAGGTGACCTCATTGCTCTCTACAACTACCTGAAAGGTGGTTGTAGACAGGAGGGGGTTCGTCTCTTCTCCCAGGCAACCAGCACCAGAACAAGAGGACACAGTCTCAAGCTGTGCCAGGGGAGGTTTAGACTCGAGGTGAGGAGGAAGTTCTTCACTGAGCGAGTCATTCGTCATTGGAATGGGCTGCCCAGGGAGGTGGTGGAGTCGCCGTCCCTGGAGGTGTTCAAGGGGAGATTGGACGTGGCGCTTGGTGCCATGGTCTAGTTGTGAGGTCTGTTGGGACAGGTTGGACTTGATGATCCTTGGGGTCTCTTCCAACCTTGGTTATACTGTGATACTGTGATACTGTGATACTGTGAACTGCTCCCAGCAGCCAGCCCCAGGAGCAGCTCCCCAGGGCAGAGCTCACACAGAATGTAGAATCAATCACAGGATGGCCCAGGCTGGGAGGGACCTCCACAGCTCATCCAGTCTGACCCCCCAGCCATCAGCAGGGACATCCCCAGCTAGATCAGGCTGCCCAGGGCCTCATCCAGCCTCACCTTGAGTATCTCCAGGGAAGGGACCTCAGCCACCTCCCTGGGCAACCTGTGCCAGTGTTCCACAGCCTCAGAGTCAAGAACTTGTTCCTAACATCCAAGCTCAATCTGTTCTGCTCTAGTTTGAAGCCATTGCCCCGGGTCCTGTCCCTGCAGGCCTTTGCATCCTTCCTGGAGCCCCCTTCAGGTACTGGCAGGCTGCTATGAGGTCTCCCCAGGGCCTCCTCTTCTCCAGGCTGAACACCCCCAGCTCCCTCAGCCTGTGCCATGCTGGGTCACAATGCAGCAATTTGCTGCTCCCCACCTGAGCAAGGCCACAGGGCCAGTGCCAGCTACTTCAACAGACGAAATCCAAGTGCCAGCAGTGCCACCTGGCCTGCAGATGCCCTTGTCCCCATCTCCTCGTGCCACAGTGGTGGGAAATGGTGACCCTTCTTTCACTTTGGGGGGCCCTCCTAGCCCCACGGGAGGTTTGCAGACAGCAGGTTTCCAGGGTGCTCATCTCTTTGCTCCCTGCAGCCTCACAACCTGAAGAACCACCTGGCCCCAGGGGAACAAAGGACTTGTCCCCTCCGCGGGTGTAGGGACCTGGATCTGCTTCCAGATGCTTCCTCTGGGAGAAGGGAAGGTGTGATGGCCTCATGGGCAGGGATGAAGGTTCTCCTAGCACATCCCAGGCATCGAGCCTGTGCTCAAAGCAGGGCTCTCTGTGGATGGCTCTGCACAGCTGGGCTCTCACACAGGCTGCTCTGCAGAGCTGTCACAGTCCGAAGCTCTGCTCTGCAGGCAGAGCTTTATTTGTCAGTGCTGATTTCCCAAGGGCCTTCATTTGGGCTTCTCATCCCCCAGGGATCAATAGGAGTGCAGCTGCCGGCCCAGCATCTGCAGCCAGCTCTGTGGAGCAGCAGTGTGGTCTGCTGGATAAAGCAGGGGCTGGGAGCCAGAAGCACTGAAAGCCAGCCCAGCTACTGCCAAGAGCCTCTGCCAAGGACTCAGTCAAGCTGATCAGTGTCTTTGGAGATATCCAAGGCATATCCCAGCCAGGCATTAACACCGGTGGCCTCGTGTCCACTTCGTGCCGAGGGAACACGCTGAGAAGCCCTGTGGCCCCCACAGGCAAAGCAGGCCAGGCAGGGGCCCTCCCTCCAGAGCCCACCCCAGCCCTGCCCACAGCAAATGGCTCTGATCTGTGGAGCTGAGCACTGAAGGGCTACAGGCCCCACGGCCAGCATCGAGTGAGAGGAACATCGGTACAGCAGCTGGCACAGGCCCACACCACTGAGGTGGGGAGGCGGCTGGAGACCCCTCCTGTGCCTCAGGTCTGTGCTTTGGGTACCACCAAGGAAGAAGCTCTGCAGAGAACTGTGGTGTGTGTGGCTGGCTGCAGAACCAGGTGCTGCTTGCTAGCAGAGCCTGCCCAGTCTCCCTCAGTGCTTCCACAGGATCACAGAGTCCAGCAGGTTGGCAGAGACCTCAGAGATCCCCAAGTCCAACCCATCAGCCAACCCTAACCAATCACCCAGACCATGGCACTGAGTGCCTCAGCCAGGCTGCTCTTGAACACCTCCAGGGATGCTGCCCCCAGCCCCTCCCTGGGCAGCACATCCCAAAGGGCAATCTCTCTGTCTGGGAAGAACTTCTTGCTAAGATCAAGCCTAAACCTCCCCTGGCACAGCTTGAGTCTGTGTCCTCTTGTTCTGGTGCTGCTTGCCTGGGAGAAGAGCCCTTGCCAACCTGTTTCTAACCCCCTATGTGGTTACAGGTCCAGCAGCAGGCTGCAGCAGTTTGGGAGGGGATGGCAGAACACAAACCATGCAGCAGCTGCAGGTCACAGGGCCCTCACGAAAGGGAATGCTGCTGATCCTCCTGTGTGAGATTTTAGCCCCCAGTCATGGGTGGATTTTCCACACTATCTTAGATGGCTTCTGCTCTCTGGTAGGTTTGTTAACCACCTTCCTTCAGTCTTTGCTCTTTAGCTACTGTGCATTAATGGGCTGGAGCACCGGGATTCAAGCCCGATTAGCAGCAGGGAAAGCTCTGCTGATGTAACCATGCACCGATGCCACTCCAGCTCCCCTCGCGTGGAGGGGACCAGACCCCCAGGGAAATATGCCTGTGCCCCTGCTCACAGAGCCACATGCTCACCCACATCATCTTCAGCTGCTGCCAGAGCCCAGCCTGACCCACCAGCACATGCTCCTTCAGCTGGAGCAAAGCTCGTGGGGGGACAAAAGCCGGCTGCGGCTTGCCGGGGTCTCCGCATGCAGCGAGGGATCCCGCACTGGGTGATTAGCTCCTTGCCAAAGCTCAGGGCAGCTTGCAGGGCAGTCATACCAGGCTAAACAGCTGCTGATAACATCTCCCATTATCAGCAACTTCAGGCCAGGCCAGTATTGGCTCAGCCCCAGGAAGCTTTGCTGTATTCCCCACGGCCCCCTTCACAGAGCCCAGCGAGAGCAGCTGTTGATAGAGCCCAGGTACTCAGGAGGCACAAGCCCCTCGGGAACTTGGGTGCATGCAACAGGAGAGCTCTTGGGGGACACAAAGCCTGCACAGGGTGCACAATCTGAGGAGGAAACACAACCTGGGGAAGAAAACCTGGGATCTAGGATGTTTATAAATCTCTGGGGGCTGGGGCTCGGGAGGGGGGGGGCAGGGACAGGCTCTGCTCACTTGCACCCTGGCACAGGACAGGGGGCAGGGGATGGAAACTCCAGCACAGGAGGTTCCACCTCAACACGAGGAGGAACTTAATCAATGGGAGGCTCCCAGAGCCCTGGAGCAGGCTGCCCAGAGAGGTTGTGGAGCCTCCTTCTGTGGAGCCTTCCCAGCCCCCTCTGGATGTGTTCCTGTGTGGCCTGTGCTGGGTTCCGTGCTCCTGCTCTGGCAGGGGTGGGGGGGTGGACTTGATGATCTCTGGAGCTCCCTTCCAGCCCCTAAGATCCTGTGATCTCCTACAGTCACAAGGGTGCTAATCCAAACTGCTCCCCTGCTGCCTCCTGCACCATCCACACTGCTGCTGCTCCTTCCCATCCTTCCTCCCTCAGAGCTCAGGCCAGCCGTGGGCTAGCAGGTCCCAGCAGGTCCCAGCTGCCCTGTGACACTTTCCATCCCCTTTCTCACCCTCTCATGGCAGCTCTTCAAGCAAAGGCTCAGAAGAGACATCCACCCCCTGCCACTCCACCCTTCAGACCTACTGTTGGGCAGATACCCTCCAGCTGAGAAGGGCTTTGTGCCCCTGCTGGGGACACTGTCAAGAGCATGTCTGTGCTTTGCTTCCTGCTATTCTTCCAGGGAGTCCATTCTCTCCTTTATTACTTTTGCTGATGCTGTAGCACTATTGCAAAGCCTTAGGCAGAGCCTCAGACCCCTCTGTGCTGGACCTGGTAGAAGCAGAGATCAGAGAAAAGAATTTGCATCCAAAACTAATTAGATCTCTGCAGCCAAACGTCTCCCATCAGTATCCACAGGGCTTGATCCTGCACGTCAAGCTTAGACTGGGGACTGGGGATTCTGGGTTCAGCTGCCAGGTGTTTCCCACCTTGCAGAGGTGCTTGAGGCCTCAGCACACTCCCTGCACACCCACATGGCACCACTTAGAGCAGTCAGCAGTGGCACAGGCTGTCCATGCATGTGCTCCTGCATTCCCTGACTGAAATTACAGGCTCACAGGATGTTAGGGGTTGGAAGGGACCTCTGGAGATTGAGTCCAACCCCCCCCCTGCCAGAGCAGGAGCATAGAATCCAGCACAGGTCACACAGGAACACATCCAGAGGGGGGCTGGGAAGGCTCCAGGGAAGGAGACTCCACAGCCTCTCTGGGCAGCCTGCTCCAGGGCTCTGGGAGCCTCCCAGGGCAGAAGTTCCTCCTCATGCTGAGGTGGAACCTCCTGTGCTGCAGTTTCCATCCACTGCCCCTTGTCCTATCCCAGGGAGCAAGTGAGCAGAGCCTGTCCCCTCCCTCCTGACCCCCAGCCCTCAGATATTGATAAACACTTATTAGATCCCCTCTCAGTCTTCTCCAGACTGCACAGCCCCAGGGCTCTCAGCCTCTCCTCCCCAGGCAGTGCTGCAGTCCCCTAACCATCCTGGCAGCCCTCTGTTGGTAGCCCTCTGTTGGACTCTCTCCAGCAGATCCCTGTCCCTCTTGAACTGGGGACCCCAGAACTGGAGACAGTACTCCAGGTGAGGTCTCAGCAGGGCAGAGTAGAGGGGGAGGAGAACCCCCCAGGATCTGCTGCCCACAACTCCTCTTGATGCACCCCAGAGCATGGAGGTAGTTTCCTAGCAAAGTACAGAGCCCAGGCTCTGCTCACAGCCTCTCCTCCACACCACTGCTGGTCCAAGGTGCAGTGAGAAGTTGCACCTCAGGGACTGCTGGGCTGTTTCATTGCACCCTGGCAGCTGGTGAAGTCAGCTGGGCTGGAGCCATGACCTGCAAGCAAGCAGCAGCCCCGGGAACAAAGGGCCAAGTGCTGGCCAGAGCCCACAGTCAATGCTCAGCCTCAGCTGCAAGTGGCAGGTACAGTGTGTGTGTGTCCCCTGACTCAGTACCCAGCTGCAGCCAGCTTACAGCCTTGGATATTGCCACATTAATCACAAGGAATCTCCCAGTTCCCTGGAAGTGCAGCAACAAGCTCCCCAGGGCTGGTTTCAGTGGCTTTACTCCCAGGTAATAGCCCTCTCCCTCATTTATAGCTATGTCTAGACAGCGAGTGAGGAAGGAGCTGTAAAGGATGTCAAAGCCCTGCCTGCTTCCAGCGTTTCACATCCCAGCCCTGCCCCCTCCCCATGCCCCCGGCCCTGCAGGACTGCAGCTTGCTGCCCCCAGCCCTGGAGCATGGTGGCTCCCCAGGGGCAGCCTGCAGCGTCCTGTCCTGGCTTTGCTGGGGCAGAATCACAGAGCTGCCATGGGCTGCAGGATGTCTAGCAGGGCAGAGGACCCAAGGTGGTTGTCAGGTGTATCCCACAGCATAAATCTCACCCTCAGTATAAAGGGGCAAGTTTGCTAAGCCTGACCTTAAAACCCTCCAGGGATGAGGCTGCCACCACCCCCCTGGGCAGCCTGTGCCAGGCTCTCACCACCCTCCTGGGGAACAACTTCTCCCTCACATCCAATCTCAATCTCCCCATTTCTAGTTCTGCTCCATCCCCCCCAGCCCCTGGCACCCTTCAAAAGTCCCTCCCCAGCTTGCTTGTAGCCCCCTGCAGATCCTGGAAGGCCCCAATGAGGTCTCCTGGGAGCCTTCTCCTCCCCAGCCTGCACAGCCCCAGCTCCCTCAGCCTGCCCTCGCAGCAGGGCAGCTCCAGCTGGTTGTGCCTGCTGCCACCTTGCCGGCCTCAGGCTAAGTCTCTGCACTTTGCAGTGCCTCAGTTTCACTGTTCTGTTAACTCTGGTCTCATTTCAACCTGTGGCTCTCCTTTCCTTTGCCTGAATCTCCTCCTCTGTTCTTGAGGGGTCATCAGGTTGTGCAGGGACTTCTGCAGATTAGCCCCAGAAAAGGGCTAAATGAGGACAGGTACCCGGGGGTGGGAGTTGTTTGCTCAGGTCCTACAGTCTGCCTCAAGGGAATGGCTAAGTGGGAAGGAAAGAGGCAAAGTGTGCTGCAGATCTGGAAGATGCAGGAGGAGCAGCTCTGCTCCTGCTGGCGTTTCTCAGCACCCTCTTTTCTTCCAGGCACCCTCCGACCCCACAGGGCAGTGTGAAGCAGGAGCAATCAACCACCAAAGGGGGAGAGAGGAAGGATTTCATCTCCTCTTCCTCTTTTCTTTCTCCGAGGTGGGGGGAGGAGGACACTCACTCATTATTGATCCCAACCAACAAAATTAGCATAATGGGATGGACTCCTAAACCCCTCCAGGCCTCTGCCTGTCAAACAAAGCATTTACGGAGTTGTAAAGGTTGGCCCCAGAGCTACTGCCCCAGGTACAGCTCACACAGAGGCAGCCTCTCCACCTACCTACTGTAAGTCTCTCATGAGCCCTCGAGATGACTTTGGTCTCTGAGGCGGGCAGAGGAGGGTGAGAGTGGTCAGGGAGGATAACTACTGATGCCTGGGATGACCCCAGGCCGAGCACATTACAGGGAAGGAGAATTACATCAGGAGTGAAGGAGAGGTGATGGTGCTGGTGTCGGGGATGAAGCGTGTGAGGGAAGGGGCCGGTGAGCACGGTCATGCCTCGGCCGTGCTGGGCCAGCTCAGGACCCCAGCTGAGCGCCAAAGGGGTGGTGGCATGTACAGTGCTGCCTTGGGTCTTGCAAGAGCAGCTTGGCTGAGGCAGCTCCCAACACAGGCGACAGACCCAGCGAGCAGGGCAGGCAGGGGGCAGGCAGGGAGGTGGTGACCTGCCTGTGGTGACTCTGCTGCCAGCAAAGGTGGTGCCCTCCTCTCAACGGCCCTGGCTGCTGCCACTTGTCTCCCAGCTCCTGCCTGAGCTCCTGCCCTGCACGGTGCCTGGGAGCCCTCAGACGAAAGGTGCTCTCACCAGCACTTCAGGGCCTTGTTTCCTATTGTAGGTCTGGTTTCTGGCACTCCCCCACCCTCTTACCCAACTTTCTCTACAAAGCTCTTCTCACTTTTTTCATCTTCCTCCTGTGGTCTCTAGCCAGGAAAAGCAACCACAACAACAACAACCACCAAGCAGCAGCAGCAGCAGCCCATCAAACCCAGAGACAGGCCCAGGGATTGCCTTTGCCTGGGAAAGCTTGAGATCAATCAGACGTCCTGGTCTGGGGGGAGGAGGTGTCCACAAAGGTGAGTCTCTACCACAGGAGTCTGCAGACTTGTCTGACAGCTCCTCCCTTCAAAACAGCTCAGTGCTCAAGCAAAAAAGGCCTTTGGGTTGGGTGGTTTTTTTTTTTGCTTTTGGGTTTTTTTTTGTTGGGGTTTTTCCCTTTTTTGTGTGCTTTTAATGAGCCTAGTGGATGTTTTAATTAAGTTGGATAGGAATGTTCAGAGTGACTTGATGTGAAAATGTGGGCCTGTAAGAGCTGCCTTTGATGCTTGAGTTATGTTTTAAACACTTGATGAGTCCTGCAGAGCTGTTAATCCTTTTAGCATAGCTAATAGCTATTGCTGGAGTGCTCACCAAATCCTGCTTTGTTTGTGTCTCTGCTGAGCTGGAGGCTGCCTCCGAAATGGCAGCAGTCCACCCAGCAGCTGTTTGCAGAGCACAGCCCCAGCAGCCCCCTGCGCCCCGGGGAAGGAGGGGAGGAGGACCTCGAGGCTCTTGGGTGGGAGCCACAGGGCTCTCTCAGCACATCTGAGCAAAGTGCTTCTGGATTGCTCTGAGCACCCACTCACAGGAGCCAGACCTTCTGCCTGTGCTCAGCACTGCTGAGGCCACCCCTTGAGTCCTGTGTCCAGCTCTGGGCTCCTCAGCTTAGGAAAGATGTTGAGATGCTGGAAGGTGTCCAGAGAAGGGCAAGAAAGCTGGGGAGGGGTCTGGAGCACAGCCCTGGGAGGAGAGGCTGAGGGAGCTGGGCTTGCTTAGCCTGCAGAAGAGGAGGCTCAGGGGAGACCTTCCTGCTCTCTGCAACTCCCTGAAGGGAGGCTGTAGCCAGCTGGGGGTTGGTCTCTTCTCCCAGGCACCCAGCACCAGAACAAGAGGACACAGTCTCAAGCTGTGCCAGGGGAAGTTGAGGCTGGAGGTGAGGAAGAAATTCTTCCCAGCAAGAGAGATTGGCCCTTGGGATGTGCTGCCCAGGGAGGTGGTGGGGTCCCCATCCCTGGAAGAGTTTAAAAAGAGCCTGGCTGAGGCACCTGGTGCCATGGTTGAGTTGGGTGAGAGGTTGGACTCAATGAGCTCTGAGGTCTTTTCCAACCTGGTTCATTCTGCATTCTATTCTATTCTGTATCCCAGAGCTGTGCTAAGGGGAAGTCAGAGCCATCTGTGAGCTCCTCTGTCCCCCTCCCAGATGAGTCACCCACACGTGGTGGCTTGGTGGGAGCTTGGGAATGGAACCAGTCCCTGTGCTCGATCCTGTGGATCCTGCAGTCCTCTGCCCTGCTGAGTTGCTGCCTTCAAGCAAGAGCTTTCCTTCTCCAGTGCTTAGAGCTCAGCACTCCCCAGATCTGGGGAGCCACTCTCACCACGTGGAAAGGCTTTCCCCTGCTCCACAGCTCTGGGTTTGCCTGAGGGACAGGTAGAGAGGAACGGACTTGGGGGAAATGCAAATGCCTTCCACCAAGGATGCTGCAGGGAGAGATTAAAGCCAATTCCATTTGCATTAGTTCCGAGACTCTGGATGTTTTCCCTCTCCCGGTTAGGCTGAAGCTCACACATCCAAACACACACTCTTGCCACAGAGCTACGCTGCTGCCAGCTGCCCCTCCCAGGAGTTGTGCAGAAGTCCTCATTTACACAGGGAGCACCTTGTCAGGGCACCAGGGCACCCTGTGAAGGCAAGGGGAGGGCAAGGGAGCTGCGATTCAGCAGAGCCCTGCTGTGGCCCTCGGGGCCAGCACATGCTTGCTCCACACCCCTGCACACAACAGGTGCCAGTCCAGCCTGCAGCAGGACCTGCACCCCCCTCCTGCCACCCAATCCGGGCAGCAGCGGGGGCTGAGAAGCTACGAGCAAACCAGCAAGAGCAGGGGTTGTGCTTTCGGGTAGCCCACAGCCAAAGAGCAGCAGCAATCTATCAGCTGGCTAAAGCACAGGCACAGGAAAACACACTCAGCATCCACCAGGCACAGGAAAACACACTCAGCATCCACCTGCTCCGCAGCTGAGAAAGCAGGGCTGTCTCTCAGCTGCCTATGTGCCTGTCCGTGCTGGTCCTGCGGGGCTGCTGCCACCACCTTTCCACGGCAAGCTGGCAGGGGAGCTGTGGCTCTGCTCCTTGGCCGAGTTTCCTTTGAAGAGCTCCTTGGAGTGCCTGCAGCAGGCAGCAGGGTGCCTGGAGCTGGACAGCGACACGAGGCTACGGCGCTGGGAACAGGGCTCCAGACTAGAGCTCCGACCGTCCGGCTGCTCCAGGCCACGCTCGCTCCCTCAGCTCCCCGCCCCGCACCCCTGCCCCTGCTTCTGCACAGCCTTTTGTATTCATTCACCTTATCGCTTTTACAGGGAGCAGGGGGCTGTTTTTACAGGGAGCAGGGGGCTATCTCTCCGGCAGCAGCCCTGGCGCTGCTAGGTCTGCTAGGGGAGTTTAAGAGCAGTTACTCCCGGGCAGCCTTTGGAGCCGTGGAGGTAAGTGGGACAGGGCTGGAGCTGCTGGTTCCAGCAGCGTCGTAACCAGAGGCAGTTTCCTCTAAAACTGGCTTAAACAGGCAGTCAAACATCTGTTTTCATCCTGATGTCGAAGGCTTTACTCTGGGAACAGCATAAAACCCCATTTTACTATCAGCCTGCTCTACTGTTGGTTTGCAGCAGAACCTGCAGAGAGCCCTAAAACTGCCGAATCTGTGCTTATTTCATCTCCTGCCAGTGCTGCTCAGGAGAAGGGGAATTCTGGAGGAGGCTTTTGCGTGCAGTCATCAGCCTCTTGCGCTCACACCCAGGCACTCGGGGCTGAAGTCAGGCACAGCCTGTGATGTGCTGCCATGGGGGGGGACATCCTGCAGCCTGAATTCACCCCAGCACGCTGTCAGAGCTGTCAAGACCAGGACTTAATCAAGACCCCTGGAGGTTTGGCAGGGCATGAGCATCACGGGTGGGCCCAGAGCAAGGCAGCTCACAGCTGAAGAGGCATCCAGATTACCGGCATGAACCACCATGGGACACCTAAGCCCTCTTGCCTGCTGCCCTGCTGCACCAAGTATTGCAGAGGCCGGTCTCCAGGATGAGGGCTCCAGATGTGACACCCCCTCTTCGGCTCAGAAACATTGGGTTGGGCTTCCTAGGTGCTGTACCGAGCCGAGCACAACTTCCTTGCAGGCTCTGGCGGAGCTGCGGATCAATACCCCACGCCCACGGGAAGTCACAGCTCAGCTGCACAGCCTGTCTGCCTGACAGACAGTGACTCTGCCACCGTGCAGGGCAAAAGGGGGGAAAGCTGCAAGCAGAGATCCTCCAGTCACAAGAAAGCCCTCTCTGAGTAAAATCCACACCTGCCAGAGCAAGGCAGGAACCCCAGCGGTACCCACTGCCCCTCGTGCACATCAGGTTTGCAGCTGGGCACTGCCTCTGCTGGGGGGGGGGAGGAGAGGAAGGTCCCACTCAGAACATGTTCTGCACCTCCAGGAGAGGGCTGCCCCCTTTCCCGTGCCCTGGGGCTGTGCCACCTCTCCCACGGGCTCTGCCACCGCTCCCACGCTCACCCCCTGGGGCTGACTGCAAAGGGGAAGGGTTTCCAGCGCGGAGCAAGGGCTCACCCCTGCCTGCCTGGTGAGCTTCGGGCACCCGGCCGGGCAGCAAAGCGGCTGCAGGAGGCTCAGGCTCCCTGGGGGAAGGGGCAGAGATCAGCGCCGGTCCTGCATTCTCCGGCTGAGGCCTAGCGGGAGCATCTCCCAGCCCGGGGGGCTCACGGCGCGGGCAGCCACCAGCACGCCGGGGGCGGGGCGCTGTGGCCATGCCCTGCAGGACGGCCCCGTCCCACCGCTCCCACGCGGGGGGCTCCCGGCCCGAGGGTTGTTTCCCCGCAGCCAAGTTTGGTCCGAAAGCAACAGCGGCTTCTTGCGCACCACCCCCAGCAGCCTGCCGGGCTCTCCCCCCCGGCACTTGGCCACCGACTCTTTTCGCCGGGGTGCGCTGGCCGCAGTCCCGCGGCACCCCCCTGGTCGCGGCCGGGCGGTGCGCGGCGCGGCCCGAGCGAGCCCCCGGCCCCTGCCGCGCCCCGCCGCGGGGGGGGATCAAAGGTTCCAGCGGGAGCGGAGGGGCGGGCGAGTGGCCGGCGCGGGGTGGGGGGGGCGCAGCCCGATCCTGCAGCATCCGAGAGCGGAGCGGGGGAATAGAGGGAGCCGATGCCCGCTGGGACCGCCAGCGGGGAAACTTGTGCGCGTCCGGAGCCCGGCGGGGCGCTAACGTGCGGGGGGATGCTCGGAGCGGAGCCGCGCCGCGGAGGCGGCGGGGACCGCCGGTATTGCTGCCGGTGCCTTACCTGCGGGGGCCGCTTCCGAAGCTGCAGTCCGCGCCGTAAATCCGTGGCCGGGTGCGGCGCCGGGCGGGCGGGCGGGTACCCCCACCCCCCCCGTCCCCCGGGGCCGCGGGGAGCCCGGCCGCCCGCCACTCAGCCCCGCGGCGCCCGCCGCCCCCGCCGCGCTGCCCGCCGCGCCGCCTCGTCGCCCGCCGCCCCGCTCGCCGCATCGCCGTCGCTGCCGTCGGGGGCTGCGGGGCCGCCCCGCCGCTCGCCGCCCCGCCGCCGGCCCCGCGGCCCCGCGCCGCGCTCCGCCGTCCGCGGGAGGCGCGCTGGGGGCGGGCAGCGGGGGGGCGGTGCGACGATGCGGCGGGGAGGGGGGGGGCGGGCCCACCGGCCCCTCCGCCCAGCGACGCTGGGAGGGGGGTGGGACACCCCGAACGCGCAACCTGCCCGCCGGACCTAGAGGCAGCCCCGTCTCCCGGGACCTCTGTTCGTAGGAGCTGGGATTTCTTCCATCGCCATCCTGCGGCAGGGGACCCCCATCCCCGTTCTTGGCATCCGAGAGCAGCCCTGTCCTCCGGGATCCCCTCACTGTGTCGCCGGGAGCGGGGACTGGTTCCAGACCGCGGGACAGCTCTCCTCGTACCTGGGACCTAAGAGCGGCATCAGAGCTCAGCCCTCCTGTCTGCATTCTCTGGCTCCATCCGCACCGCCGGCGGTCAGAGCTAACGCCCTGGAGCACTCAGCCCCAGCTGCTGGAGCCGATCTTACAGCCAGAGCCCAGGACTCCCTGTCGCCATACTGGGGAGCTGTGACCACTCCTAGGGTACAGGACACTGTCCCTTAAGCCCTTCTCCTGACTGCTTCCTGGGGGTGGCTCAGCTGCTCTGCTGGGAAACGAGGAGGGGGCCGCCTAGCTTCCCTCTCCCCACTTCCATCACACCCCACGGGGAGCCCAGGCCAGGCCCGTGCCCAGACTCGGTATCCATTTTCGAGTCCCCCCACTGCCCCTGCTCTGCTTCCCTACCTCTCCCAGCCCTGCCCAGCCACAGGTGTGATGCTCCACCGGTGGCATCGCTGAGGCAGCTGTGACCCCAGCAGCGTCGAAGGTGGGCTTTGTGTGCTGGTGACAGGGATGGGAACCGATGCCACTAGAAATCTCTTCACCCTACAGACTTTGGCTTTTGACAGCAGCAGCTGAAGTGTGGTGAGTCCTGTCCTAGAAATCCGGCCTCAGGCTGAGTGCTTCCTGGGGTGCAGAACCAGTGATCCAGGAGAAGTGGCTCCCTGTTAAGCTGCCTTCGTCACCAAAGACTGAAAGGGGAAGGGCAGAGGGGTGCAGCCCTGCTCACACCCTTCCTAGCCACGGGCTCACAGCATTTTGCAGAGTGGGAACCCTTGCACCTTCACTCTGCAAAGGACAGAACTGTCCCTTTGTGGCATGAACGGCGAACCGTTGTCCATGGAGATGCAGAACTGGCTGGCCCAGAGTTTCCCACCACTTCTCCAGCAGCAGTTTACCCCTGAGAGGGCTGACCAGCTCAGCTGCCGTGTGGCTACAGTTCCTTTGCACTGGGATGCCACTGTGGGGAACATTATCAAACCCAGAGCAAACTGTTTCTCAAGGTAAAGGCTGAGGGCTGCTCTGCCCCAGGTCAGCACACCGGGCTGGGCATACATCCCGAGGGGAAGCTGTGAGCCCCAGCAGAGGCTGTAGCCAAATTAACAAAGCCTCCAGAGCTGTGGCTGGGCCTGTGTGGGAGGGGTCTCTTCCAGGCAACCAAGGAAAAGCAGATTAAGGCAGCAAGTGTGTTTGTATGAGCATGTGCTTAATCCACTAACCAGATCAATCAAAGCTGCAAGCGATGCTTTTCCCCCTGGAGTGCCTTGCTATTCTTGTGCCTGTTCCCACATCAGTGCAGGAGCAGGAGCTTTGCTTGGCACATACAGCAGCTGCCTTCTTCTCTCTGGACCCTCTTTGTCTGTGCAGGTCAGCCACAGCCCTAATCTCCAACCATATTGATAAGCAGTACTGTAGATTACTATGAGGCACCTGCAACAATGCCAAGTGTGGCAGAAAGGCCCAGCTGGAGCACCAGTGAGAGCTGGGATGTGAGGTCTTGCAAAGCAGCCCTGGTCACTTATCACACTTATGGTGAATTATGCTTCACTTACACAACCTCCAAGGTTGCTACTCCAGTGAGGTAAAGCCAGCTCTTGCGCTAATTTGGCCATTTGTTAGTCTAATAACTCTCACTTGTGCTCACTGTGCAACTTAATGTTGTCAACACTCCTTAATTTCAGTGTGAGAATTGCTCTTGCAGTGAGTTATGGCAGCAGAGGTCAGTCCACAGAAAAGCAACTTTCCAGCAGGCCCATCCGGGGCTGTGGAGTTTCCAGCGGGAGGTGCAGAGTGCAGGCTGCTTTTACCCAGTTACTTCTGCACCAGGTCTTGAGTTTGACGTGGCCATATCTGCCAGCTTCTTCAGGTGTTTTTCCAGACCGCTCAGGAGCCCTGCTGAGCCCTCTGAGGCCGTGTCTCTCCATGCCCTCTCCCCACGCTGCCTTGCCTCTCAGGTATTCTGGGTGGCAGGAGACGTTGCAGAGCTGGCAGCAGGCACAGCATCACAGAGTCAGAGAAGCACAGAAGCACAGAATTACCAAAGCACAGAATCACAGAGTGTTAGGGGCTGGGAGGGACCTCAAAAGCTCATCCAGCCCAAACCCCCTGCCAGAGCAGGGTCACACAGGAACACATCCAGGTGGGTCTTGAGAACCTCCCCAGAGGGAGACTCCACAACCCCCCTGGGCAGCCTGCTCCAGGGCTCTGCCACCCTCACAAGGAAATAATTCTTCCTCCTGTTTCCATGGAGCTTCCTCTGCCTCAGCTTCCACCACTGCCCCTTGTGCTGGCATTGGGCATCCCCCAGCAGAGCCTGGCTCCAGCCTCTTGGCTCTCATCCTCTACAACTTCGTAAATATTACCGAGGTCACCTCTCAGTCTCCTCTCCAAGCTACAGAGCCTCAGCTCCCTCAGGCTCTCCTCATGAGGAAGATCTTCCACTGCCTTCATCAGTGGCTCTGCACTGGACTCTCTCAAGCAGTTCCCTGAGGTCCTTCTTGACCTGAGGGGCCCAGAACTGGACGCAATATTCCAGATGCAGCCTCAGCAGGGCAGAGTAGAGGGGAAACATGACATGAGCATGCAGAGCTTGACTGTGAATCAAAGAGCTGGGTAATGTGAGTCAATTCAGAACAAAGTTGAAGAATTTTAAGGTTTCTGTTAGGAAATAACGTGTTACTTGGCTGTCTGTGTCATAAATCTCCCCGTTTATCCTGCTGGAGCTGGATGAATAATTGAAGAGAGGTTTGTGGCTAATTGATTTGCTGATCAGTGGAAAGGAATCATGAATAATTTATCTGACAAGTATTATTCAGCCATCCATAAAGCTGGTCACTTACTGAAAATAATTAGTTGCAAACACTCCATTTTGCAGCCCATGGCTTTTGTCCCTTTGCAAACCCACCTCACACCGGCCCTCCTCCAGCCCCGGTCCCCAGGGATCTCTCCTGGGCTCAGTGCAGAGGCTGCTCTCCAGAACAGCCTGAGTGCTTGACAGTGGCTCTTCTGCTCTGTCACAGAAACATTCAGCTTGGAACAGAGCCTCAGCATCACCAAGTCCAGCCCAGCACCCTGCTCTGCAAGGCTCACCCCTAAGCCAGAGCCCCAAGCACCACAGCCAAACCACCTTCAAACACCTCCAGCCTTGGGCACTCCACCACCTCCCTGGGCAGCACATTCCAGGCCCTGACCACTCTTGCCAGCAGAAAATTCTTCCTCCTGGCCAGTCTGAACCTCCCCAGAGGCAGCTTGAGGCCATTCCCTCTTGTTCTGTCACTAATTGCCTGTGAGGAGAGACCAGCAGCAGCCTCTCCACAAGGTCCTTGCAGGGAGCTGCAGACAGCAGGAGGTCTCCCTCAGCCTCCTCTTCCCACACTAACCATCCCAGCTCCTTCAGTCACTCCTCATCAGATTTCTGCTGCAGGCCCTTCCCAGCTTCCTTGCCCTCCTCTGCCCTGGCTCCAGCACCTCCACATCTCTCTTGGATTGAGGTGCCCAAACTGGACCCAGCACTCCAGGTGTGGCCTCCTGAGAGCTGAGTGCCAGGGGACAGTCCCTTCCCTGCTGCTGCTGGCCACAGCCTTGCTGACCCCAGCCAGGAGGCCTTTGGCTTTCTTGGCCCCCTGGGCACACTGCTGGCTCATATTCAGTTGCCCCTGGCAGAAGCTCGTTCCTACTGTATCCTTACACTGCAAAGCCTCCTCCTCCTCCCCATCTCCTTGGAACTGAGGCCATCTGGGTGGCACCAAACTTTCAGAGGAGGATTCAGCAAACATCCTGCACGCAGGCTGAAGGAGTTTAGCAGCTTTGCCAGTGGAAGGGGGAAATGCAAGTGCATATGTGCTTAACACCAGCTGCTCCTGACTCTTTCCAAGTGGCAGCTTTGCTGTGTAGGTTTGAGCCCATAGAAGGTATCTGTGAAGGCAGCCTTCGGGGCAGGCACTGCCTCTCACCTGCAGGCCTGGGCCAATGAAAGGATGGAGCAAAGAGCTGGGGCAAGCACACTGGAGGAGGGATATCCTGCACCAGCTTCTAGCTGTGCCAGGGCACAACCAGGCTCTAACTCCGTTCTTAACCTTAAATCTTTAAGCCTGTCTTTTTCTCCTGCGTCTGCACGAGCCTTGGTCCTCCCTCTGCAGGCATCTCTTGCAGCACCTGGCACAGGGAGCGGGCAAGGCCAGCCCAGCCACCTCCTCTGGGCTCAAAACAGACAAACAAACAAAGTGGGGGGAAAATACTTTGTAGGTTCTCTAAAAGTGTTGTTTATCTGCCAGTTCTTGCATGTTGGGGCTCCTGAGAATACAAACAACCTCCGGAGGCTGGCTGATGTTATTTGCCTTCTAGCAGGAATCCTGTCAGCTCCTCCCGTGGTTCCCGCACCCGGCGGGGACAGCTCCCCTCCCTCCTCCCTTTTCCACCCCCGAGCAACACGCAGACACCCTCCCCACCGAATTAGCATCGTCTTTCCCCTGCAGCATCCTCTCTGCTTGGCTTCCCGGGCTCACAAGCAGTCAAAAACTTGCTCTCTCCGTGGCTGGGGATACGAAAGCAGCGGGAGCGGGAGCTGCTCGGCGTGCGGGCCGCGCCGGGCCGCTCCCGCTGAAGAATGCCCTGTTCCGCTTCGCCCCGGCGCAATTTGGAAACCCCTGCAGGAATCCTGCGGTCCTGAGCTGATGGAAATCTCACCCTCCTCTGAGCGTGTGAGACTGCCGTCCCCGTTGGGGCGCAGAAAGCTCCCTCGCTGTGGGACCCCCACAAGTTTGTGCCGCACCCACAAGCCCTTGAGCAGTCTGGGGGAGTGATTTTTGTGGAGGGCTCGGGAAACGCCAAGCCCTGAGCAGGGCCGCTGCCTGCCCCTGGATGTGAGCCGCTGCCGCTGCCGTCTGCGCCCTCCCGCTCTGCAGGAAGCCGGCAGCCCGGGACCGGGGGGGGCTAATTTCATTATGCAATGTTTGTAGCTAGAGTCAGGACTTTAATGATGTCTTTCCTTTTCTTGCCGGCTCTCGGCAAAGCCACGTCTGCCCTGCTCAGCTGTGTGATGCTGAGCCATGCCTGGGAGGGAAGTGGGCTTGTTACACAGCAGGGAAAGTGGGGGGGCAGAGGCTGTGAGGACAGAGGCTGCAGATCTGAGGGTGTGCAGTTGAAGTCCCTGCTTTGATGCTTACCTCTGGACACTGCTCACTGGTACCAGGCTGGGAATTTGCACATAGTTAGAATCACAGAGCTGTCAGGGCTGGAAGGGACCTCAAGGCTCAGCCAGTCCCAACCCCGCTGCCGTGGCCAGGGACACCTCACACCACAGCAGGTTGCTCACAGCCACCTCCAGCCTGGCTGCAAACACCTCCAGGCAGGAGGCTGCCACCACCTCCCTGGGCAGCCTGTGCCAGGCTCTCACCACCCTCCTGGGGAACAACTTCTTCCTAACATCCAATCTGAATGTTCTTACAGCCCAGAGACAGGAATGTGTGCAGTCCTCTGGGGAGGGGACCCCAGATCCCCTGGTACCTCGGAGTGTTCCCTGCACTGGGCTCCACCAGCTGTCTTATTGCTGGCTGCAGTGTATGAGGGTCAGCATGCAGCCATGGGTAGTAGCCCTTCCAGGCCACTCAGATGGTGCTGGGGGACCAGCCAACACTTGCTTCTTCCTTCTCTCCCTCGGGGCTGTCCTCCCCTGGGAGTCTGCTTACTGCTAGAGATGGCTAACACGAGATCCCTGGGAGATGTGCCTGCCAGAGCTGCTCCCCACCGGAATTTATGGCACTTTAATGTATTCCTCCCTTCCCCTTGCAGCAGATGCTCTGTGTAAATCAACGCTGCAGATGAGCCATGCTTCTCACACCAGCTGGGACTTTTGGCCCTGGAAGACTTCGTGTGGCCTCTAATAAATACTGTGAGGCATTAACCCAAGGCTGAGCAGGGTGGGCAGGAGCTGCCTGCCAGCCCGCCACACACATACACACCCAGAGAGGCTCCTGAGGCCTGTGCTAGGGTCAGGTCCAGAGAGCAGATGTGAAGAGTCCTCACCACGGCAGGGAGAAGGATGTGAGGAAGATGTCCTGGATCCCTGCCTCACCTTGGTGCCCTCCTCTTTGCAAGCCGCTTTGGCAAGAGCCTGCCTGCGAGCAGGGGCAGCGCCGCCAGGCTGTTTTTCACCTTCAGGCTCGCCGTGGGGCTTGTTTAGGTGGAGGATGGGCTTAATGGTCCAGGCTTAGCAGAAAGAAAGGGTAAAGTTTGCTCAAGACAACCTAATTGATGTTAATGAGGCAGGAAGGGCTTTGTGCTGCAAACACCAGGGTTTGTTTTGTGGGGTTAATGCGATTTCTGCCTGGGTTGGATTACTCTGGGGAAGTCCTCTGGCCTAATAAACAGAGCCACGGGGAGCTGGCACCGATCACTTTCAGATGCTGCTCTCAGCCTAGGCAGCGCAGCCTTCCAGGGTGGAACCAGAACCAGGGAAAGGTAACGGCAAATGGATTCGATTAGCTCCGACTCAGCAGACAGTTTGGGATGCTGTGGTGGGCGGGCAGCAGGCAGCGGTGGGTGCCCAGGCAGAGAGCCCATGGGCTGGTGCTCTGAACAGGGCGACATCGAGCAGCTTCGGCTCCCAAAGAGCCGGGAGACTGTCTGTAGAAAGCCTTGTGGGCTGGGGTCCCCCCCACCCCCATCCGATACTGATGAAAAGTTGTTTCCAGGAGCACTATTCTTTGCCCAAGCCTAGGCTTCGGGGCGATGGCTTTCCCAGGGAGCGCTGCAGTCCCCGCCGTGCTCCAAGCCCAGAAGCGGAAGGAGCCAGGGCGCGGGGCTCGGGCTGGGCTTTATTGCCGTCTCCTTACATGGAAGGGGGGCGGGAAACCGGCTCCGCATGCCACAGCTGCTGCTGGAAAAGCGCTTCTCTGGAGTGCAGTGGTTCCACTCAGAGGCTTCTCCACGCGTGCTAGCAGCTGCCTGTCCCCGGGGGCTCCCTGGCATGTCCTTGAAAGGAGGTGGCCAAGTTCATGCAGCTGGCACACCGAGAAGTGCCCCCAGGATGCCAGCTCTCGGTGTGGCTTGGGAGAATGAGTGCTGGGCACCTCCCTCCTCACCCCTCGGGCATCCCCTGCAGCTACCACCCCCCGGCACAATGTCTCCTGCTGCTGTGGGTGCCGGGGAAGAGGGGCACTGCCCGCAGAGTGGCACCAACCGAGTCAGGCGCTGACTTCTCGTGGCAAGGAGGGGGGAGCTGGTGAAAGCACAGCAGTTTCTTAGCACTTGCCTTCCAGACAAGCAAAACGTGGAGACAAATCACCACAAGCTCTCCGTGCTTCCATCGGTAGGAAGCAGAAGAAAATGTTCATTTGTCTTAGGTTTTTTTCCCCCTTTCTTTCTTCTTCTTCTTTTTTCCCTTTTCCTTTGCAAAGAAAAATCGCTTTAAGAAGTCCCTTCCCTGAAATTCCTTCCACCTCCTCCAGATCCATCACTGTGGATACGGTGTGGGCTGGTACCCGACTCTGCACAGCTGTAGGGACAGGGCAAAGCCATTTCCCCACCGTCCCCCAGCCCAGCCTCGCTGCTCAGCCGCTGGCCAGAGGCTTGCCACCCGCCCAGGGACGGGCAGAGGCGGGGGGCAGGGGCTGAGTCACAGGGAAGCCATGCCTCTGCATCCCGGGGAATGTCGTGGAGAGAGCCAAGAGGGAGATAAAGATTATTTATAGCTGCAGGAGCAATTACAGGGAGCTGGTGTAGAGGAGGTGGCAGCTGCTGGCTGTGCAGGAACAGTCACCTCTGGGACATGGTGGGACGTGATCCAGGAGCTCATGGGGCACTGGGGCACACGGCTGTTCCTGCTGGGGTGTGCCTGAGTGGTGACTGGCTGTGCTCCTTAGGGAGGCTAGGAGTAGCTGCTGCCTGGCTCTGCCTTTTCCACAGCAGTACAGCTCTGGGTTTACGGCCCCCAGCTCCCCATCTCTTGTCATCCTTCAGAGCTTTAAAAGTCCCTTTTGCCGTCTTCTTGCTCCCTGAGACCAGGGATTTGTTCTGCTCATCACTCTTGCTTCCTGGATCACTTTGCTGCTCTTCACATTCATTGCTGTCTGTTTTCCCACTCTGGGTGTCAGAAGATTTGGCTTTTTACTGCTAATTACTGTTCCTGCTCCACTGCTGGGGGATCTGCTTCCCAGTACATTTTAAAGTGGAGTTAAGGATGTTGAACAGCATTTACTGGAGATAAAGCAAAACTGGCTCTGGACAGGCTCTGGGGCTCTTGCCAGAGGCTGGTGGTACCCTGAAATATTCTCTTGCACCCAAACCCATCAGGGCTGAGACGAGGCCACAGGCTTGCAGTGCAGTTTATGGCGGGACCCCAAAGGATTGTACTGGGAATGCACAGCTGGAGACACTGCAAGCAAGACAAGAGCTCCCTGTGGAAGCCCAGGCGGCTGCGAGGTGGGGTTAGGTTTCACTTCACACGCCTGGAATGCTCCTCCTTGATTCGTGGGAGGATGCCAGACTGCCAGCTGATCGAGGCACACTGGAGGTGCTCTCTGCAGACGGCACACGGGCACTTGCTGGGCCTCTCAGGAGAAGCTGGTGTGTGGCTGATACCTTTCCCACTGAGGAGGAGAGGTCCCAGGTGGGAGGAGGCCAGGGGAAGGTAGGGTTGGACTCCAGCACCATGCATATATCCCAGACAGGACAGCTTCAGGCAGCAGCACAGCCCCCGGAGGACGAGCTGCCCAGGAAGGGCTCCGGAGGCAACTGATGGCCTTTCAACGTGGTTTAGAAAGAGACAAACGATCCTGGCCCAGAGCTGCAGAGGAGCATTTGGATAACAAGAACTTCTGTCTGATGAGATAGATCTGTCAGCTGAGGTTTATTAATCCAAAACCTCAGCTGAAGCTGTCAAGTCAATCAAGGAGTGGAGCTGCTGGCCTTGCTCAGCCTCACCTTGCGAGCCAGCCGGCTTGGCAAGGCACAGCACCGCACAGGAGGGCTCAGCACCTCATCCCTCCCCTCCCCTGGGCTGCCTGGGGGATTCTTTAGCCCTTGGAAAGCGTGGAATCATAGACTCACAGAATCAACCAGGCTGGAAAAGACCTCAGAGATCATCAAGTCCAACCTTCACCTAGTACCTAACACCTCCTGACAGCTAAACCCTGGCTCCAAGTGCCACATCCAAGCCTGTCTTGAACACCTCCAGGGATGGGGACTCCCCACCTCCCTGGGCAGCACATCCCAAGTGGCCAATCTCTCTTGCTGGGAAGAATTTCTTCCTCACCTCCAGCCTAAACCTCCCCTGGCACAGCTTGAGACTGTGTCCTCCTGTTCTGGTGCTGCTTGCCTGGGAGAAGAGACCAACCCCCACCCGGCTACAGCCTCTGTTCGGGTTCTTTCCCGGGGGGGGGAAGTCTGCCTGGAGCCTCTGTTAGGAGGCTGCAAGCTGAAGTTTCAGCAGCAGGGCAAGGGTGGTTTTATGGCTCTCGGTTTGACCTTCCTCCTGCCCCCATTTACAGTACGATGCAGTGTTTGGTTAAGTGATCACTTACTCCTTTCTCCTGAGGCTTTTCCTCTCCTTCCAGTGCACAGGGAGCAAAGTCAGAGCCGTGCAGCCGCCACAAATCTGGCGCTGCCCAGCACCGGAGTGCTGAACTCGCCGCCCCGGCGATGTTTTCCGAACGGAGCTTTTGGTCTGGAGCATCTTAAATAACTTGCTGTCGGCTCCCTTCCCGTGGAATCCATCAGATGATTAGCTCTGGGCTGGAGGTGAGCAGAGTGCAGCATCGTGAGGCAGCGCTAGGCTGATGCCTGGGAAAGTTTCCACAGATCCTGAGCAGAAAGCAGTGGGATGTAAATAAATTGCCAGGGGATGTAAAGGGGAAATAGTGCTAAGGTGTAAATGACCCCCTGGGGCTCCTAACTGAGACAGAGGGGGTGGATAAACTGTTCTGCTCTCTTTCTGGGGCCTTGGCTCTAGCTGATACCAGCTGGTGGCTTTTGCTTGGCTGTTGCTGACCTTGGCTGTGCTCTTGCTGTGGCTAAGCAACTAACAACCTACTCTCTGCTCCTCTCTGCTTCTCTTTTCCCGTGTACAGGGGGGGAGGGGATGGAAAGGGGGAAGCTGTTGGTGACCCCCTGGGTTTGTCCAGTGGGGTCCTTGTGTCGCTGTATGCAAATGTTGTCTGTTCTGTACATGCTCACTGCATTTCCTATCTCTGGATTGCAGTTTTGCTTGTAAATAGAGCTCCATTGGCTTCCAGACTCACAGAGGCACAGGCTCAGCCAGGCTGGAAGAGACCTCCAAGCTCACCAAGTCCAACCCTCAGCCAACCCTAACCAATCACCCAGACCATGGCACTGAGTGCCTCAGCCAGGCTGCTCTTGAACACCTCCAGGGGTGCTGCCCCCACCCCTCCCTGGGCAGCACATCCCAAAGGGCAATCTCTCTGTCTGGGAAGAACTTCTTGCTAAGATCCAGCCTGAACCTCCCCTGGCACAGCTTGAGACTGTGTCCTCTTGTTCTGGGGCTGGGTGCCTGCCTGGGAGAAGAGACCAACCCCCAGCTGGCTACAACCTCCCTTCAGGGAGTTGCAGAGAGCAAGAAGGTCTCCCCTGAGCCTCCTCTTCTGCAGGCTAAGCAAGCCCAGCTCCCTCAGCCTCTCCTCACAGGGCTGTGCTCCAGACCCCTCCCCAGCTTTCTTGCCCTTCTCTGGACACCTTCCAGCAGCTCAACAGCTTTTCCTGAACTGAGGAGCCCAGAACTGGACACAGGACTCAAGGGGTGGCCTCAGCAGTGCTGAGCACAGGGCAGGATGACTTCCTTGCTCCTTGCCACACTGTTCCTGCTGCAGGCCAGGATGCCCTTGGCCTTCTTGGCCACCCTGATCTAGCTGGGGATGTCCCTGCTGAGTGCAGGGAGGTCAGACTGGATAAGCTTTGGAGGCCCATTCCAGCCTGGACCATTCTATGGTTCTGTGACTTGCATGCTGCTGACCACTTCCCCAGCAAAATGTGTTGGGTTGTATGAATTCTTCCCTGAACATCCCAAGGATGAGCAGGTCCAGGGTGCTGCTCTCTGCTCCCAGGGGGGGCTGGGTGCCAATGCAGGCTGGTTCCCCCGGGGGGCTGGCGGCCTGGCTGCCGAGCGGGGAGCTTCGTGCAGGGAAAGCAGTGTGTGTGCTCTGCAGAGGAGCTGGGGAGTGTGCACCCCAGTGAGCACCTTTCCCTTCGAGGAATTTCCCATTGTGGCAGTAATCAACTCCTCTTGAGGGTAGCCTGCTCCAGATGTCTCTCCTGTGCACATGTGCATCGCCCAACCCTAGCAGCCTCATCACGAAGGTGCCGCCAGGGAAATCCTGGCCGAGTCAAAAGGTGCTATTAAAAGGCGAGGAGTGAAGACAAGCCCCCCTGCTGCCCTCCAAGCCCCCTGCTGCCCTCCAAGCCCCCTGCTGCCCTCCAAGCCCCCCTGCTGCCCTCCAAGCCCCCCCTGCTGCCCTCCAAGCCCCCCTGCTGCCTTCCAAGCCCCCCCTGCTGCCTTCCAAGCCCCCTGCTCCCCTCCAAGCCCCCCCTGCTCCCTCCAAGCCTCCCCTGCTCCCCTCCAAGCCTCCCATGCTCTCCCCCAAGCCCTTCCTGCTCCCCTCCAAGTCACCCATGTTCCCCACACCATCCCTGCTCTCCTCCAAGCCCCTCCTGCTCTCCTCCAAGCCCCTCCTGCTCTCCTCCAAGCTCCCCCTGCTCTCCTCCAAGCCATCCCTGCTCTCCTCCAAGCCCCCCCTGCTCTCCTCCAAGCTCCCCCTGCTCTCCTCCAAGCCATCCCTGCTCTCCTCCAAGCCCCCCCTGCTCTCCTCCAAGCAATCCCTGCTCCTCCAAGCCCCCCGCTCTCCTCCAAGCCATCCCTGCTCTCCTCCAAGCCCCCCCTGCTCTCCTCCAAGCCCCCCCTGCTCTCTGGGCTGGGCTCCTGGCACAAGCAGATGAGCTGGAGACAACTGGTACAACAGGCAAAGCTGCCTGATGTGCACCTGAGGCTGGAGCGGGGAAGGGGCCGTGGGGAAGCTGGGGGAGGGGGTGACGAGTGGTAGCTGGCTGAGAAGCCAGAGCTCTGCAGAGGCACAGATGATCATGGTGGTGATGAACTGCATGAGTGATTCAGAGGGAGGTAATCCTGTGCCATATGTTACGTGCGGGGACGTGGAGGACGTGTCACATCCATGGGGATAGCAACTGCAGAGTTCAGCTGCTTGGGGGGGAGCAAAACAACAAGGGAAGAGAGGAGCAAGGGCAAACAAGCCAAGCAAAAGCCTCCAAAGCGTTGTGTAGGCTCGGCAGCACTGCGAGGGCAGGGCGTGCTGCCCGCGGCACGGAGCCCCTGCGGCACGGAGCCTGCGTGCCCGGGGCAGGCGCCCGGGGAAGCCACAGCCTGCGCGCACGGAGGGGAGAGGGAAAGGGCTGGGGGAAGGGAGCTGGGGGGGAAGGCAATGCTGCTTCAGGAGGCCAAGAGGGCTAAACAAAACATCAGTTTTCCTGTGGGCATCTGCAAGGAGGTCAGGAGGGTGTAGGAAAGCCGAAGGCTTTGGTGTGCTCACATCTCCTTCGTTCCCAGCCAGAAATGCTCTGGCCTGGGAGCTCTGCTGAGCCTTTTCTGAGCGATTAAAAGCCCCCTGCTGCTGCTGCTGGAGATGCCTCCTTGGCAGGGCTCCGCAGCTGTGGCCGGCGCCCCTGTCCTGCTGCAGCGCTGGAGGCCTGTGCTGGAGGGCAGAGCGAGGGGCTCGGCTGTGGGGCAGGAGGCCCCCGGCGGGCCCCGGTGGCGCTGTGGAAGTCGGCAGCCCGGTGGCAGCCTGTGCAGAAGGGGTGGCGGCGCCTGCAGCCCATCCAGCCTCCCGAGGTGTGCTGGGTGCCACAGCCCCGGGCAGGAATTAGTTTTCATTAGCAGTTTTCCAGGCTTTTAGGCAGCCAAGCAGCCATGCCTGGAAGAGTCTGGGGTGAGCTGTCATTATCACACAGAGGCAGCTAAGCTCCCAAATCCTATTACCAGTAAGGGAAGAGGCTCTGTGAATGGCCTGAGGCAGGGCTGCACCCAGCTGTGGCAGCCAGGGAAGGGCAGCATCACCTTCCCACACACCTCCCCTTGCCCCACAGCTCCCTTTCCCCCTGTGCCAGGTTATGCCCAGCCCAGGAGGGGGTGGGCTGAAAAGAGCCTAGCCCCAGGTGGGCAAAGAAGCCTGGCCAGGTGGGCAGAGAGACTTGGCCCTGCTCCCTGGGGGGGGTCCCCAGGTCAGCGTCTGTGCTGCTGCCCCTTCCTGTCCACAGCCTTTTTAAGGGGAGTCCCTGCCTGCTTCCCTCTCTCTTCTCCTGCCTCTGCCTGCCTCCTGCTGCTCCTGCTCAGCCACGCAGTGGGGGCTGCCCCATGCTGCTCCAGGCTCCTAAGGATGCAGCTACAGAGAATCCATCTTGCACCCGGGAGTCCCTTGCCAGCTGCATCTGGGTTTGTATGTGCTCTGTGCCCACCCTTTCCCTCTTACCTCTGTGACCTTCCTCGGGCTCAAATGCCTTTTGGATTGTGTTCAACTTACCTTTGTGTTCACTTCCAGCTCGATTCCAGACTCTCTTTTGCAATCTTACCTCTCTTTCCTCCTGCCTAATTTGCTTTTCCCTACTGGGGAAAAAGGGAGAGAGGGGAAGGCAACCTGAATCTGTTACGGCTTGGGCTTTGGGGCTAGCAGGGAAGCTTACACCACAAGGCCCCACCCCAGCAAGGTGGATGTCTTTCTCCCCCAGACCCACGTGCATCTTCTCCAAACTGCCTGCCCTGCTGCTGGGGACTGCCCACACTGGCTCCCTCCTGCCACCACCTCCTGCCACCACCTCCTGCCACCACCTCCTGGGCTCCTCTGCCCACTCCTCCTGCCATGAGTGGCTTAGCACACAGAGCAGCTAATACCCAGCCTCCCAGCTCCCTCCCTGAGCAAAGCCTCGCCTCTCCTGCTGACTGACTTTGGCTTGGCAGGTGAAGGTTACCATGCAAATGAACTATATTTAGCCTCCAGGTGTTTGTCAGACACTCGAGTCAGGCATTGCCTGACATTGCCATGGCCTAGAGAAGGGCCACGAGGATGAGCAGGGGGCTGGAGAGCCTCTCCTGTGAGGACAGGCTGAGGGAGCTGGAGCTGTTCAGTCTGGAGAAGAGAAGGCTCCCAGGAGACCTCATTGTGGCCTTCCAGGATCTCTCAAGCTGATCCAGGGGAGGTTTAGGCTGGAGGTACGGAGAAAGTTCTTCCCAGCAAGAGGAATTGACCACTGGGATGTGCTGCCCAGGGAGGTGGTGGAGTCCCCATCCCTGGAGGTGTTCAAGAGGGGATTGGATGTGGCACTTGGAGCCATGGTTGAGTTGTCAGGAGGTGCTGGGGGATAGGTTGGACTGGATGAGCTCTGAGGGCTTTTCCAATCTGGGTGATTCTATGATTCTATGAATGGAGCTCCAAGCAAGCTGGGGAGGGACTTCTGAGGGTGTCAGGGAGGGACAGGAGTGGGGGGGATGGAGCAAAACTAGAAATGGGGAGACTGAGATTGGCTGTGAGGAAGAAATTGTTGCCCAGGAGGGTGGTGAGAGCCTGGCACAGGCTGCCCAGGGAGGTGGTGGCAGCCTCCTGCCTGGAGGTGTTTGCAGCCAGGCTGGAGGTGGCTGTGAGCAGCCTGCTGTGGTGTGAGGTGTCCCTGGCCGTGGCAGGGACTAGATGGTCCTTGAGGCCCCTTCCAACCCTGATGATTCTGTGGTTCTATGAAGCCTAAGGCAAGAGGCAGAAAATTTGGCCAAGGTAGAAATCTCCATCAGCAGGGAGTCACCCCCCCAGCTGCTGCTGGCCTGGGCAGCTCCCCAGCTGCCCCGTGCTGTGGACAGGGAGTGATGCCCTGCGTGGGCAATGCCCAGCAGCCACGCTGAGGGCCCAGGTGGGCTCTCACACACGTGTGCTCAGGGCTGCTGGAGGCAGCAGGGCTACATTTCAGCCCAGGGCGCTGAGGCAGAGCTCTCCTGTGCACTGTCTTGTGCCGCCCACCTCATGCTGCTGCTCCCTCCATGGGAGCTTTCTGCTTGTCTGTGTGAAGGTCCTGCTAATGGTGCTTGCAGAGGTACTTCCAATTTCATGGCTCTCATTCATCCCCCCTGCTCCTCCTCCTCTCCAGCAGCATAAGCCCTGAGGGCTCTGAACAGCACAGCAGCACTGAGAGGCCTTCAGAGCGCCGCAGCCCCTGCAGCGAGCAGCACTCCTGGCTCTTGCCCAGCAGCAGTGGTCAGAGGAGATGCTGACGCCTTCAGAGCTGCATGGGTGATGCCAGCCAGCCCTGGGGAGTGGGGATGGCTTTGGCTGTGGGAACCTACAGCCCCAAAGGAGATCTGCTGGCCCCCAAACCAGGAGCATGCTGGGGAAGAGCATCACCCCAAGCCAAGCTCAGCTCACACAGCACTGCCCTCCACACTCCAGCAGTGATTTTTAGGTCCAAAGGGCTGAAGATAGAATCAGAGAATCAATAAGGTTGGAAAAGACCTCAGAGATCATCCAGTCCAACCTGTCACCCAACACCTCCTGACAGCTGAACCCTGGCTCCAAGTGCCACAGCCAAGCCTCTTTTGGACACCCCCAGGGATGGGGACTCCAGCACTTCCCTGGGCAGCACATCCCAAGGGCCAATCTCTCCTGGGAAGAACTTTCTCCTCACCTCCAGCCTGAACTTCCCCTGGCACAGCCAAGGAGGCCAGTGGCCTCCTGGCCTGCATCAGATAAGCACACAAGGGGATGGGGGGTGCTGACCATTCTTTCCAGGCAGTTGTTGTTCTTCTCTGGGTGTCCCCTGGTAGAGTGAGAAAAACAAACAAGCCAACAGCAAAGCTGGGGGGGGTTGCCCTTTCTGCCTCCTTCTTCACTGCAGAACATGGCAAAGCCACCCCCATGGGACATGAGGCAACTGCAGCTCCCTGTTGGGTCCAGCAGCCAGACCAGGAGTTTTGGGCAGCAGACACCAGCCTCAGCTGCCAGCAGACCCAGCTGCCAGCCTGGCCTGTGCAGCAAGAGAGCTGCAGCTGGGGGCAGCCTAAGGGAAGCTTGCCTTGCACCCATGGTGCTGCACTGGCCTCCTGTGCCCCAGGCACCCCGTGCAGAGGGCTCAGCAAGCACAGGGTTTGTTTCCTGGCACCAATCCTCCACTGCCTTTTGTTTCAGGTGCACAACAGAGAGATTGCCCTTTGGGATGTGCTGCCCAGGGAGGGGGTGGGGGCAGCATCCCTGGAGCCTGGCTGAGGCACTCGGTGCCATGGTCTGGGGGATTGGTTAGGGTTGGCTGAGTGGTTGGACTTGGTGAGCTTGGAGGTCTCTGCCAGCCTGGCTGAGTCTGTGGTTCTCACACCACCCAGAGCCCTTTCGTTGTGCATTTCACCACACTGATGGTGAAGTCCTGGCTGGGAGCAGGGGAGGACAAAGCACAGGCAGAGCTTTCTGAGGCTTTGCACATGTTACACTCCCTGGCAATCGATTTTCACCCCCCAGCAGGTCTGAGGGAGTGCAGTGTGTAGCAGAGAATTACACCAAAAACTGAGCTACTCTGGCGTGAGACATTTCTCTCCTTGCCTCTGGCTGCAGAGATCCACCAGAAAGGGGCTGTGGAACCTCCCCAGCAGGTGTGTTGGATGGCAGAGCATCTGGGCAGCCCCTGGGTGCCCAGGCTGCCCGGCAGGCCACTGGGAACCTCCAGCCCATCCTCCTGCCGTCTCTTCCCTCCAGCCCCTGTGCCAGGTGATTCCTGCAGCAAAGGAGCTGCTGTATAACGCTGGCAGGACAGCCTGGGCGAGGCAGGGGAAGGTGATGATACTGTAGGGGTCTGCCTGGAGGTGTTTGCAGCCAGGCTGGAGGTGGCTGTGAGCAGCCTGCTGTGGTGTGAGGTGTCCCTGGCCATGGCAGGGGGTGGGACTGGCTGAGCCTTGAGCTCCCTTCCAACCCTGACAATGCTATGGTCCTATGCCCTCCTTCCAGGGGCAGGTTTATTTTGCTCCTGTGGGGACTGGGCTGGGGTGGTGGTGAGCTTGAGCTCTCCTGAGCCACTCACCCTACCCTATAGCATGTGCCAGGGCAGAGTCACCTGCCAAGATAAATTCCCTGTCGACTCCTGCAGCTAGGTGCCTGCTCTGCCGCAGTTCCTCAGGAGGCAGCTGAGCAGCACGTGGTGATGGGACACTGCAAGGAGGGCTGGCACTGCAGAGGGGCTTCCTGAAAACCCAGGAGGAACTCATTTTTGGCACAGATCTGAGAAGTAACTTGGATTTAGTCAGCAACAAAGCAAATCACTGCCTCTGCCTCCTCCACCCCAAAAATGGTTCTGCATCAGCTGAACTTTGTCACATTGGAGTGAAATGGAATTTTGCTGCATTTCTAACTACTTTCCCCCTCCCCCCCGAAACATCTTGGTGGGAAACAAGAGAGTCAGATCTTTGCTGGAGTACACTGAGGTTTGTGTCATTCAGAAAGCAGAAATCCAAACTGGGAGGCTAGTTAAAAGATTGCCCCCTCCATGCCACCCCCTGCCCTGCTGCATCAGGCCAGAGCAGACAGCATTCAGAAGTCAAACACCTCCAAAGGAATCCACCTCTCCTCCTGCCCTTGCCACCTGCACCACTCAGCCATGTCCTGCTATGCTCAGGCCCTGACAGCCCAGTCTGAGCCAGGGGAGCCACCACACATCCTCCAGCTGCACCACCACACCCAAAGAGAGGGCAGCAAGGGGCTGGGCCCTGCTTGGGAAATCTGGAGAGCTCAGAGCCTGATGGTACCTGGGGGTATGGCGTGGGGATGCTCCAGATCCCGGACACCACTCCGTGCCCAAGCCCTCTCCAGCATCCTGCCCTGCTTGGCTCTCCTCAGGCAGCAGCCTGTGGGCACCCCAGGCAGCAGGTTCCTCCTGCAGCCCCCCAGCAGTTTGCTCAATGCCTGAGGAGGTTTTCACCTTTGTGCTGGGGGTTGCTAAAGGGTACAGGGCGGGGGGGGAACGCTGAGGAGGAGGGAAATGCTCTGCTCTAGAAGAGCCGGCGGGGGAGATGGGGAGCTTTGCTGGGAACATGTTTCCTCTTCCTTCCAAAGTGAGATGCTGCCCAAATGCACATCTCCTCCAGGGGAGGCTGATGGCATGACTGTCACTGGGTGAAATGAGCACTGTGACACTGGGTGAAGTGACTGTGTCAGAACTCCACTCTGCTTTGCCACGTCTGCTGTCCGTGAGCACTGCTGCTCTCAACAGACTTCCTTTCTAGTCCCTTTTATTCCCCACACCTCCCCCCCGCCTAGGGAAGGTCACACTCACAGGGGTTGTTTGAGCTTTGTAGAAGAAGCTCTGCTGGGCTTGGCACACGTCACCAGGGTGCAGGAAGCAGTGAGATGTGGCACAGGAGTGGTTCTGCTCCCCAGCAAAGGAGCCCCACAGACCTGGGGGTCAGGAGGCAGGGGACAGGCTCTGCTCACTTGCTCCCTGGGATAGGACAAGGGGCAGTGGATGGAAACTCCAGCACAGGAGGTTCCACCTCAGCATGAGGAGGAACTTCTTCCCTGGGAGGCTCCCAGAGGCCTGGAGCAGGCTGCCCAGAGAGGTTGTGGAGTCTCCTTCTGTGGAGCCTTCCCAGCCCCATCTGGATGTGTTCCTGTGTGACCTGTGCTGGGTTCTCTGCTCCTGCTCTGGCAGGGGGGTTGGACTCCACGATCTTCAGAGGTCCCTTCCAACCCCTGACATCTTCTGATCCTGTGATCCCACCTGCCAGCCCCTCTATGCCCCCAGCCCACTGCCTTCAGGGCAGCTCAGGGCTCCTGGGGGGAGTTTCAGCTGCAGATGCAGCACCCCACCAGTTAGTTAAGGACAGCTCCCTGAAACGTGGGCCAAAAGGAGCAGAATATCAGCCCACCAGAAATCTTGCAGAGGGCTGACTTTTCGTCTCTTGCCTGCCCTTCCAGCTCCCCACTGCTGCCTGCAGCACCGTTTGTCTCTCTTTGAGCTGAGGCTGCCTGCACGCTGCCAGCTGGCAGGAGCTCCCTTGGACAGCACCAATCTGTCAGCAGCCAAACACCTTGAACTCCAGGAGGTATCAGTGGAGAGGTTAAAGGGGGGGGAAGGG
>CM026888.1:40768480-40789493 GCA_015227895.2 Colaptes auratus
CTTGGCCTGCCAGCTCGAGTCACTCACAGCCAAATGTGAGCCCTGCCAGGGGCTTCCCCCGGCTGTGAAGGATGGAGCTCAAGGCAGGTCCTGCCCATGCAGCCTGCTCTTGCTGCTGTGGATCTGCCTGGGGCTGGAGCACCACCGATGAGAGCACCTGGGCAGCACTGGGAGGCCTCTCGGGGCCAGGTGAGGGGAATCAGCCTGGAGTGAGGCTGCTGGGGGATAAAAGACAGCTTCAGGCTGGTGGGAAGGTTTCAGGGCTAGGAGCAGGGCTAGGGATGTGTCACAGGTCCTTGAGGGGAACTGGAAGTTGCTGTGAGGTCCTCACACTGGCTCTGGGATGCTGTAAGGGAACGTGGTGAATCCATAGCTGAGGGAAGGGGTTTGCCTCACAGAAGTGTTGGGGCTGGAAGGGACCCCAAGGATCATCTAGTTCCAAGCCCCTGCCATGGGCTGCTTCTTCCTATGACATCTAGAAATGGTGAGTACCTGTATGATAACCTGCTGGAGCAGCCCCCCTTCCTGGGAGGGAGCAGCCCCCCTTCCTGGGAGGGAGCAGCCCCCCTTCCTGGGAGGGAGCAGCCAAGGGAGGAAGCCTCTTGGAGCGCTGCTTGGCTGAGCCTGGAAGTGGGGATGCTGAGCAAGGGTGGTGTGGGACAGTCAGTAAGTTCTGCTGGTCCTCCCAAGCCACCGTGCAGCTCCTGGGGTGCCTTGCAGTCTGCTGCCTGGTGATGGAGGGGGCCTCTGTATGCAGTGGCAGTACACACCTGAAGTGAGGCACCACACGTGTCAGAGGGACCCAGCCCTAAGGAACCGGCACTGCCCTGGGCCCCTGACGCCGCCCCTTCGGCAGTTCGTTTGATTATTCTTCCTCAGTGTGTGGCCGAGGAGGGGATTGTGCTCTGGGGGGGGCTGTGTCTCGTGCTTCTGACTCCTGCTGCTCACTGCCACATAAAGACATGATCTGGTTGAGATTCCTGACAGCCTCTTTGTAGCTGGAAATCCACTACAGCCGAAGCTGTCGGTTAAAGACTTCCCCTGCCTGCCCAGCCGCTGGTCAGTGGGGTGGGAGATGCAGCCTGCACCGAAGCCCTGAGTGCACCACCCCCCGCCTTCATTTCATGCCTCATCTCTGCTGTCTCAGGAGCCTTGTGCCTGGCTTTTAGACCTGGTTTTGTTGTGCCCAGCCTCAGATAAAATTGGCTTTTCGTTGGAGCTGGCTGTTTACAGAGCAGAGGAAATGAACTGCAGGGCTGGGGAGACACGGTGGAAAGCTGCCTGGGAGTTTTGGACCCCAGCACACCCAGCAGAGGCAGTTGGCTTTACTTAATTAAAATGATCATCCTGCTGAAATATGTAATTAGACCCAGGCACCTGTAGCCAGACAACTGCAGTATTCTGCCTTAGCAGTGGCAGCTCTCGCCTGGCACTCTGTCAGATGGTTGCTCTGCTTCCTTGGCCTTCCTGGTGCTGTGTCCCCTTCTTGGGGGCAGCCTCCTGTTCCCACCTGTGAGCCTGTCCTGGAGAGAGGACAGCATCCTTTGGCCTTGCTGCAGGCAGCTGCTGCAGCTGCCACAGCTGAGAGGTGTGCCACCTCTGCCTGCTCTGTCATCCTGTGCTCCCTCTGCCCTTCAGGCAAAGCCCTGCTCAGGATGAGACCTGCCACCCAGGTCAGGCACTGTCACCGCCTGCAGAAGCCCTTGGTGCACCAGTTCCGGGTGGCATGCCCTGCAGAGCAGCTTTCCTGCAAGGAACATAAAGGTGAGTTTGACCTCTTGCAAGCACCTCTGTCTCAGCCTAAGTGCCTGAAGGTTTAGCTATCAGGAAACATCAGCGAGTCACAGGATTGTCAGGGTGGGAGGGGACCTCAAGGCTCAGCCAGCTCCACCCCCCTGCCATGGCCAGGGACACCTCACACCACAGCAGGCTGCTCACAGCCACCTCCAGCCTGGCTGCAAACACCTCCAGGCAGGAGGCTGCCACCACCTCCCTGGGCAGCCTGTGCCAGGCTCTCACCACCCTCCTGGGCAACAACTTCTTCCTCACAGCCAATCTCAATCTCCCCATTTCTAGTTCTGCTCCATCCCCCCCAGTCCTATCCCTCCCTGACACCCTCAAAAGTCCCTCCCCAGCTTGCTTGGAGCCCCCTGCAGATACTGGAAGGAAACAATAAGATCTTCTCAGAGCCTTCATCTCTCCTCATCCTGCTAGCAAAGACTCCCTGGACACTGAGGCAGCTCTGTCAGGCCATCTGCATGGGAGCTTGCTGGGCTCGGCACCAGGGAGTGCCAAGTGCTGACCTGCAGCTTAATGATATGATCGATCCAGGGAGGGAGCTGGGGGTTAATGAAGCCAACCACGGCTTGAGACAGGTGAGGATTGCTTTGGTCTCCTTAATGGGGATGAATCACCGGTGATGCCTTCCCATTCCTTACTGCCCGGGAGATAGATGGGCTGCTCAGCAGCCCCCAGCCCTGCTCAGAGGGGCTGTAGAGGCATGATGCAGCAGGGTGCCTGGCTCAGAACCGGCAAGAAGGACAACTACACCTCCTGAGGAGATGGGGTGCTGCTTAATCTTGAGAAGACTGAGGGGGGGATCTCACCAATGTGTATAAATATAAGGGGAGGGGGCCAAGCTCTCTTGGGTGGTGCACAGCAATAAGCCAAGGAACAATGGAGACAAAGTGGAACAGAGAAGGTTTCAGCTCACCATGAGGAGAAACTTCTTTGGTGTGAGGGTGCCAGAGGCCTGGAGCAGGCTGCCCAGGGGGGCTGTGGAGTCTCCTCCTCTGAACACATTCAAAACCCGCCTGGATGCACTCCTGTGCAGCCTGCCCCGGGTCACCCTGCTCTGGCAGGAGGGGTTCGACTTGCTCTCCTGGAGGTCCCTTCAACCTCTGACGTACTGCGGCACTGTGGATTTTGGGTGCTGCGAAGGAGAGCGAAACTCCCCCGAGCCGCCAGAGCAATTTCATGAGTCACGGAGTCCCGAACGTGACTGCAGCCCACCCACCTGTCAGGGCCTGGCTGCGAGACAGAGCCGCGAGTGAGCGCTCTGCCCACGCGGAGCGGAGCACCAAGCGCCGCGGACACGCCCGGCCCGCTCGAAGCGGAGGGTTTGGTCACCGCCGAGCGCCGTACCCGACAGGCGCCTTGGGCAGTCATCACCGCTCTGACGGGCCAGCCCCGGCGCCCGGCGGCGAGATGCCGCGCCGAGAGGAGAGGTCTACCTGCAGCGTGCCCTGCGGGGGTCTGACGGGGAAAGAGGGTCGTGTGGGCATGGAACGTGGAAGTCTTCGCCTCTGCAGGGCACGAAAGCTCCTCCGGGAACGCAGCCAAGCTGTGGCAAGGCTCCAGCGAAAGATCCTGTAGATCACCGTAATGTGCCGGTGCCTTACAACCACACAGTGTGTGCGGGGGAGGGACGTGGAGATCAGCTGAGCTTCGTCCTCTTAGAAACTGGGAGCTGATGTATTTCCCCTTGCGAAGACCTCTGAGGGCTCAGTGACGCTCACAAGCACCAGATGAGGAGGCTGGGGGAGATGGGGGGGTGGATTCCTCCTTGTGCCCAGCCCTCTCCCCGGTCAGCCCTGCAGATCAGCGTTACTGCCACGGCTCCTCCCGGGGCCCTCGGATCCAGAAGCACATCAGTATATGTCGTGCCTCGTTCATGCTCGGGCTCCTGCAAGGAGCTGCTACCCCCAGAAACCGTGCTCAGAAGAAAAGGTCAGCTCTGCAGGGCCCAGCACTGCACAAAGCCTCCATCCAGAGGATGTAATATTGCAGCTAGGGTGGAATTGGTTTCTCTGCTACTGAAACCTCTCAGGTCACTGGCACGTTCGCCAGGCTCCGAGTAATTAATTTCCTCTCCGCTCCTCCATTTCCCACAGCGCTTCCTGCACCCCCCCCCCAGCTCGGAGCTGCAAGGGCAGAAAGCCTTCCTGCTGGGAGCACTCCTGAGCCTGGCAGTAGAATGTGGCTGGTTTGGAGGTGGTGTTTGACTCTCCCTGTTCACAAGGTCTTCACTAGAGGCAAAGGGATGTGTCGGTAGCGAGGGGGACCCCAACCCTCTCGGTGAAGAGCTCACCCGTTCAGCTCTTGCTGCTTGGGCAGTACCAGGCAGTTCTGGAGCCACTCCCTGTCCAAAGTCCCTCTCCTCTCAGAGCAAATCAAACTCTGGTTGCTGTGTTTCTGGCTTGTGAGGAACTGAGGCAGTTCCAAACAGTGCTCTTTCTCTTGAATGTCAGTGATGTCCTGGCCTGCAGCAGGAGCAGGGAGCTCATCCTGCCCTGTGCTCAGCACTGCTCAGGCCACACCTTCAGTCCTGTGTCCAGTTCTGGGCTCCTCAGGTTAGGATAGAGGTTGAGCTGCTGGAAGGTGTCCAGAGAAGGGCAAGAAAGCTGGGGAGGGGTCTGGAGCACAGCCCTGGGAGGAGAGGCTGAGGGAGCTGGGCTTGCTTAGCCTGCAGAAGAGGAGGCTCAGGGGAGACCTTCTTGCTCTCTACAACTACCTGAAGGGAGGTTGTAGCCAGGTGGGGGTTGGTCTCTTCTCCCAGGCAAGCAGCACCAGAACAAGAGGACACAGTCTCAAGCTGTGCCAGGGGAGGTTTAGGCTGGATCTTAGAGGAAGATTGGGATTTTTCCTCCCCTCTCTTAGCTTTGATAGCTTTTTCTGTAAATCGGGGTGGTCAGAGTGGCTCCCAGCTTCCCCCATGGTTCTGCACATAGTGCTGAGACCCTGCCAAGGACATCTTTCCTTTCCCAAGGGAAGGAAGGTCTGCATCCTCCTGTGGGTTGTGTGGCTTCCAAACTCCGGAGGGATGTGCAGAGAAACTGACATGAAGTTGCATGGTTGAGGGGAAAACCTGGATGCCAGATTGGGTCCTGCCTCCTGAGAGGCTGGACAAAGCCTTGAACTCACAGGCTCACAGGATGTCAGGGGTTGGAAGGGACCTCCAAAGAGCATCCAGTCCAACCCCCTGCCAGAGCAGGAACATGGAACCCAGCACAGGTCACACAGAACACATCCAGAGGGGGCTGGGAAGGCTCCACAGAAGGAGACTCCACAACCTCTCTGGGCAGCCTGCTCCAGGCCTCTGGGAGCCTCCCAGGGAAAGTTCCTCCTCATGCTGAGGTGGAACCTCCTGTGCTGAGTTTCCATCCATTGCTCCTTGCCCTATCCCAGGGAGCAAGTGAGCAGAGCCTGTCCCCTCCCTCCTGACCCCCAGCCCTCAGCTATTGATAGGCATTGATCAGATCCCCTCTCAGCCTTCTCCTCTCCAGACTGCACAGCCCCAGGGCTCTCAGCCTCTCCTCCCCAGGCAGTGCTGCAGTCCCCTAATCATCCTGGTAGCTCTCCCCTGGACCCTCTCCAGCAGATCCCTGTCCCTCCTGAGCTGGGGAGCCCAGAACTGAATGCTGTACTCAAGATGAGGTCTCAGCAGGGCAGAGCAGAGGGGGAGGAGAACCTCCCTGGCTCTGCTGGCCACACTCCTCTGAATGCACCCCAGGACCCCATTGGCCCTCTTGGCCCCCAGGGCACACTGCTGTCCCATGCTCCTCATCCAGGGGAGCATCCATGTGTTAGCAGCTGAGCTACCTCCCTGAGCTCATTTGCAGAGATGCATTTGGAGAAGCAATCTGCACAGGAATTGATTTGTCTCCCTGGTTCAGTGACCAGAGTGGTGATTTCAAAACAAACAAATAAATAAAGTCCTTATTTCATGTTGAATGAAGCACTCCATTCAGCTCAAGGGAGAACCCTTTGGGTTTGCTCTGCAGTGCTTACCCTGCTCATTTGAATCGAGCTGCAGTTCTAAATGGCACATCCCTAATGGACCACTGGAGCCTTCCAGGATGGTGTCTGTTTAACTTTATGACTTAGAAACCATAATGTTTTGGGGAAGGAAAAACACTTTGCCAGCTGCACAGTCATTTAGATGATTCTGAAGTGGTGAACAGCCTCTAAAGAGATGACCACACCTCCTGAGCCCTGGCTGGGGCTCGCTGAAGCAGCCAGGCTGAGCTGGTGTGCTGGAACTGTAGCATCACAGGGCTGGAAGGGACCTCCAGGCTCAGCCAGTCCCAACCCCCCTGCCATGGCCAGGGACACCTCACACCACAGCAGGTTGCTCACAGCCACCTCCAGCCTGGCTGCAAACACCTCCAGGCAGGAGGCTGCCACCACCTCCCTGGGCAGCCTGTGCCAGGCTCTCACCACCCTCATGGGCAGCAACTTCTTCCTCACAGCCAAGCTCAATCTCCCCACTTCTAGTTTTGTTCCATCCCCCCCAGTCCTTTCCCTCCCTGACACCCTCAAAAGTCCCTCCCCAGCTTTCTTGGAGCCCCCTGCAGATCCTGGAAGGCCACAATGAGGTCTCCTGGGAGCCTTCTCCTCTCTCCATGCCTGCTCCACCTGCACAACCCCAACTCCCTCATGCTGTGCTCACAGCAGAGCAGCTCCAGCCCCTGCTCCTCCTCGTGGCCCTTCTCTGGACACCTTCCAGCCCTCCAGATCCTTCCTGGCACAGAGGCTCCAGCACTGGACACAGAGCTCCAGGTAGGGTCTTAGATGTTCCTTCCAGCATGGAGAAGCCCCAGGTCTTTCTCTTCCTCCATGGGCCTGGGCATGATGTGCAGCAGGGGTCAGTGACCTTTCTGCCTTCCTGGCCAGTGTTGGCTCAGGCACCCTCCCGGCTCTGTCCTGGCTCTTTGGGTGCTAAGCTCTGTGCCCCAGCTCGTGGGCTGGGTGGGAGGCTTTAAAGCCTCTTCCCCATTTCTCCCCCTTGCTTCCCACACCCCTGAATTATTCACTTTAGTGCAGAGACCTCATGAATTATTGATCCCAGATTTGGTGTCTCCTAGCAACATATTTGCTTATTCCACTGCCATCCCTGCCTGATCTCTCGGACTCATGGTTGTCCCTGGCCTCTCCCACCTTGACCCCCCTGCCCAGAGCCAAGTGGCCATGGCTGAACCTTTACTGACCCTTGCTCTGCTGGGGGAGGTGGGAAGGGCTTGCCTGAAGCTCTGAAATGAAACTCCCCCTCAGAGCCAAACCTGTGGGCTTGATGCCATCTCAGGGAACAGTCAGTGCTCCCCAGTGGATGCTCCTGCTTACCCTGAGATGGATCAGCTGCTCCAAAGTAGCTTGCTCAGGGCCCAGATCACTTTGTGAGTAGATGTGGGAGCACCTGGGAGGCTTCCTGCCCCTGCCAAAGCAGGGAAAGGAGGTTTAAGGAGGGGTGAACCTTTCCACACAGTGTAGCTGGGAGGGGAAGAAATGCCCTGAGATGACCTTTTTGTAGCAAACTCCTTTGTCTGTGATTTCCCTGGGAGAGCAGATGAACAGGAGCTTTGCCAGCACCTCCTACCTGTGGTCTCTTCCCTGGGTGTCCACCTCTGCCCTCTTCCTGCAGCCTGCATGGCAGCTACTGCAGCGCATCCCACGGTGGGATGGGTGTACCTGTGGGCAGCAGCTAGACCCCTTCTAGCAGCTGCTGCGAGAGGAGCTCTCCATCCAGCTGTGCTGAGTGGGGTCCCAGAGCAGCCAGGGGAGTGCTGGGGATGGAGCTGTGCCCTCTGGCCCAGCGCTGCTTCAAGCCATGCCCTGTGGGGCTGCTCCTCGGCGGTTTCTCCTTGCGGGCACCACGCTCAGGTGAGGGGGGTCCGAGCTCCATGTTCCTTGGCATCAGCCCTGCACCACGTGGGGCTGCTGGCCACTGGGCAAGGGGAGCCTTGAGCCCTTCAGTCCCAATCCAGTGATTCTTTCTAGCTCCCCTCCAAGCTTCTCTGTGCTTCAAGCTAAGCTTGCATCTGGCTCCGAAGGAGTGGCGTGGGGCTGGGAGGTGTGCTTGCAGCAAACCTTCCCCTCCAGCTCCTGTCGGGGGGTGTCACTGTCCCATGCAGGTGCTTGCTGGAGTCCCCAGTGCCCGTGTCAGGAAGGGCTTGGTGCAGCCCCACACCACAGTTTGCTGTGAAACGCCAACCTCTCTCCCTATGCTTCATGAATAATTCAGAGGATCCTCTAAAAATAAAGCTCCCCAGGCAGCCTCTGAAGCCTGAGTAATTGGCCTCCAAGATCATGGGAGAGGTGACGAGCTCTGCTCTCCCCTGGGGCTGCTCATTAGCAGAGAGGCTGAGGTCTGGCCAGGCACTAGCTGCTGGCAGGGCTGGAGGAGCACAAACCTGCCTGGTGCAGGATCGTGGGCCGAGGCAGCCCAGGCTGGGCTCTGCCTTTCCCTCCCTGCAGGGCCAGCCCATGGCAAGCCTCCACTGATCCATCTTCTGAGTTGTGCTGCTGCAGCAGTGACCTGGCAGGGACAGTGCAGTGCCAGGGGCTTGCAGAGCTGTGTTGTACAGAGCAGGACTAGCTCAGGTCTGCTCATTAACAAGCTGTTAGAGGCTGACTCCCATGAGCAGATCCCAAGGTCTGCTGCACACTGAGAGAGCTGCAGAAGGCAAAATACAGCTCAGAGAGTTGGCAGGGCTGGAAGGGACCTCAAGGCTCAGCCAGCTCCAACCCCCTGCCATGGCCAGGGACACCTCACACCACAGCAGGTTGCTCGCAGCCACCTCCAGCCTGGCTGCAAACACCTCCAGGCAGGAGGCTGCCACCACCTCCCTGGGCAGCCTGGGCCAGGCTCTCACCACTCCTCCTGGGCAACAACTTCTTCCTCACAGCCAATCTCAATCTCCCCATTTCTAGTTTTGCTCCATCCCCCCCAGTCCTATCCCTCCCTGACACCCTCCAAAGTCCCTCCCCAGCTTGCTTGGAGCCCCCTGCAGATCCTGGAAGGCCACAATGAGGTCTCCTGGGAGCCTTCTCTTCTCCAGCCTGCACAGCCCCAACTCTCTCAGTCTGTGCTCAGAGCAGAGCAGCTCCAGCCCTCTGCTCCTCCTCGTACAGCAGGATGCTTTATGTGGCTCTGAGCAACCTGCTGTGGTGTGAGGTGTCCCTGCCCATGGCTGGGGGGTTGGAACTGGCTGAGCCTTGAGGTCCCTTCCAACCCTGACAGTTCTGTGGTTCTATGAAAATTCTGTGTGCCAGCCCAGGGGTCTCTGCTGGTGAGGTGTCCTAGTTCAGAGCAAGACAGAGGCTCTTTTACCTCTTCCAACTTGCTCCCTGGGATAGGACAAGGGGCAATGGATGGAAGCTGCAGCACAGGAGGTTCCACCTCAGCATGAGGAGGAACTTCTTCCCTGGGAGGCTCCCAGAGCCCTGGAGCAGGCTGCCCAGAGAGGCTGTGGAGTCTCCTTCTGTGGAGCCTTCCCAGCCCCCTCTGGATGTGTTCTGTGTGACCTGTGCTGGGTTCTGTGCCCCTGCTCTGGCAGGGGGGTTGGACTCAATCTCTTTGGGTCCCTTCCAACCCCTAACATCCTCTGATCCTGTGATCTGAGCTTTCTGGAGGTGAGGGGCACCTCCAGGTCTTGCTGGCAGTCAGGCCTCTCCTTGGCCATGCCAGCCCCAGCACGGGCTCCAGCCCCATGGCTGTGACTTCAGCAGGGCTGGGGAATGGCTGAGCTCTGCCTCACCGGACAGGAAATCAATACCCAGTTTTAAGATACTTTTCTCTTGCTGTTGGTCACGTTACATTACATTAAGAGGCAGTACACTCCCTTGGCTCCCTGCTGCAGTGCTTCACAGCTCTGGGGTTCCTGGCAACAAGCTTGGAGGGTTTTTTTTTCTATTTTTTTTACCTTTTTTATGGGTTTTTGCACTTCCATCAAAGATGGAAATTCTTCCTCCTCCCCTGACCTTCTGTGTTAGCAAAAAATACTGCTCTTGCTTTGCAATTAATGAGGTCAGAATGGGGACAAAGAAGAAATAGGTGCAAGTGAATGGAGAGAGCTGCCAGGATTTGCAGAGGGCCTGAAACAGCTGCTGCAGGGTGCAGCCTGCTCTGTGCACTTCCCCGAGCCGCTCACTCGCAGCACAGGAGCCACTTCCATTACCTGCTTATCAGCGTGTCCCAGGAAGGACAGAGCAGATAGCAGAGCTGTAACAGAGGAGAATGAAAGAGGGAGGAGATGGAGGTGGCACAAATTCAGTTGTGCCATCAGGCAGCAGCTCTTGAAGGAATATCCCCAGGTTCCTCGATGGCACAGGGGCACTCAGAGCCCAAAGTTTGTCCTTCTCTGGGCTCCAGCGGGGACTGAAGCAGCTGGAGAGCAGAGGAATCCCTGGGACAGTCAGCTAGGCAAAGCCCTTGGCTGCAGGGTAAGACCCTGCTCCTTCTGCACTCCAAAGCTGCTGGCCCTGGAGTGGCTGTGACATGAGGCTGCTCTGAGGACTTTTTCCTCCTTTCTAAGGGAAGCAAAGCAGGCACCTGGAGGGGGTGGTGAGCCACAACTGCCTTGCCCAGATGTTGAGGGCTGGTGCCAGCAGAAAGTCTGCAGAATCCTTCCTTCCACTGTCTCTCCATGGGAATGCCACGTTGCTCCCACCTGATTCCTGAGCTCTGCTGCCTCAGCTCTGGTCCCAGCTCTGCTCTCACGGGCAGCGCAGGGGCAGCAGCTCTCTCGGCTCTGTCGAGTGGATGTGCAGCCAGGGCTCAACGTGAGAGCACAGCTCAGCTGCCATGTGAGGGGTGAAACTGCCCCTGTGCCCTCAGAGCCGCTCCAGCCACAGGCTCCCCACGTCCAAGAGGAGAGGATGAGCTCCGGGTTGAGCCTCTGCTCTCCTCCCAGCAAGATGCACCGTGGGCCAGGCCAGCACCAGTGCCTGGCACTGGTTCAGATGTCTGATTTCCTGTAGGAGCAGCCAGCTGAGAATACAGTGTGGAACAGATCAGGGAGAAAGAGGAAACGTGGGGAGCCCTGACAGCCCCTCCCCAGAGCTGAGGCTGGTGAAAAGAAGGTCACTGCTGCAAGCCCGGTTCCCTGCAAAGTGTTCCCAGCAGAGCTCGATGCGAAGCTCTCCCTTTTGCAAGGAGACTCCTCCGGGCCGTTTTTGAGATGCAGAGACATCCCCTGTCTCACAGAGATCCCTCAGCTAGGGCAGGAACGTGCAGCGCATGGCAACAGCCTGCCCCCGCCCCCCCCGCTGCCTGTCCTTGCGAGGCCAGCACCAAACCCGCGCTGGCCCTGCCCCGGCTGCCCTCCGCCCCGGCTGCCCTCCGCCCCGGCCCTGCTCAGCCCCCCGGCGCTGGGTGGGTGGCACCTGCGCTCCTGGAGGTGCCCTGTCGCAGGCTGCGGATGGCCGGCAGCTGAATGTGCTCCTTAGGCCATCGCTGAGGACCTCAGGGCAACGGCACCTTCCCACCCTCAGCAGCAGCGTCCTGCTCGGGGCAGCTCTGAGGGTTTAAGAAGAGCCTGGATGTGGCACTTGGTGCCATGGTTTAGTTGATTAGATGGTGCTGGGTGATAGGTTGGACTTGATGATCTCAAAGGTCTTTTCCAACCTATTCTATTCTATTCTTCCTCTGCTCTCTTGGCTGTTTTGCCTGGCAGAGGGACCCAAATCCCTGCCAAGCCTACAGGCTGGTGCAGCCTTGGCTCAGCCTCAAAGTGTGCTGACAACCTGCCCTCATTGCTACAAGGGTCACAGATGAACTGTCTGGAAGCAAGGTCTGGGGCGAGTGGTGGTGCATCAGCAGTGAAGCTGCCCTGCAGCCAGCTCCCCGCTGACCAGGTACAGGAACACCCTGAGGGCGAAGCTTTGTGCTCCCTTACCCTGAGGAGCCCAGGGCAGGCACTCTGTGTGTGTTCCAGTCGTGCATTTCCAGCCCTGGGGGAAGTCTCTGAGCCCTGCCTCCAACCCTGCCCCAGCCAAGAGCAGCCCTGTCAAATTGTTGATTAGATGGTGGTGGGTGATAGGTTGGGCACAATGATCTCAGCAGTATCTTCCAACCTGGTTGATTCCATTCCACTCCATTCCATTCCATTCCATTCCATTCCATTCCATTCCATTCCATTCCATTCCATTCCATTCCATTCCATTCCATTCCATTCCATTCCACTCCTCCTGCTGCTGCATTTTGCTGCTGTCAGACCCCTCCAACCTGTTCCCCTGGGTTGCAGTAAGCAGCCAGAGCTGCCCTGTCCCTTGCCAGTGCCCTTGTTTGTCTTGCATGGGGATCCGTGTGGAGGGGGAAGGGAGCCTGCTCCACGTGCCAGGCCCTGCGTGGTGGCAGGGCTGGCAGGCAGGGGGCTGGCAGGCAGAGGGCTGGCAGGCAGGCTGGCAGGCAGGGAGCTGCCGTGGCTGCTGCAGCGTGCAGGTATCTGTCCCTTCCCAGCACTTTGTAGATTTAGGTTGGGAGTATTTGTTTTAACGACATGACCCATTTAGCACATCCCAGTGTCTCCTGCTGAAGTGACAGCTTCAACGTTTCCCTTTAACCAGTACAGATTGTGCCACCCCTGGGTAATGTGTTAGCAAATCACATTGTTAGTGCTGCACAATAAAGCACTTTTATCTCGTGCTGGGAGAAGCTGCAGAGGCCTCCCCGGGGAGCCTGCGCTCACCTGGTGAGCTGGGGCTGCGTCTGGAGCCGCCTGCTGTTGGCTGGGCAGTGCCAGCCACGAGGGCTGAGCCTCCCAGGCGACAGGTGACTGCCCTGAAACACTGGGTGTGGGGGTCACCACTCCCAGGGGGGTTGTGCACCGCTGCAGAGATGATCTCAGCACCACCTCAGGGTGGAACAAGCAGCAGAGGCTTAGCTCTGCCCTTGCCTCCCGCTGCTTGCTCCTAAGTGCCCCGGGACAAGGAGATGCCAGCAAACACCGAACCCTGCGGCAGTGCCAGCCCTGCCAGCCCCATGCTGCAGCCCCAAGTGCTGAAGAGAGCCTTGCCTGTGGTTCTCAAGCAGAACAGAAGTTGTCTTTTGGGTGCTGCTTTCACATACTGGAGGTGAGGGAATGGGGGCAAGGTGCCTCAGTAGCTCAGCATGAGAGAGCTGGGGGTGCTCAGCCTGGAGAAGAGGAGGCTCAGGGGAGACCTTCTTGCTCTCTCCAGCTCCCTGAAGGGAGGTTGTAGCCAGGTGGGGTTGGTCTCTTCTCCCAGGCAAGCAGCACCAGAAGAAGAGGACACAGTCTCAAGCTGTGCCAGGGGAGGGTCAGGCTTGATCTTAGCAAGAAGTTCTTCCCAGACAGAGAGATTGCCCTTTGGGATGTGCTGCCCAGAGTGGTGGTGGGGTCGAGGTCCCTGGAGGTGTTCAAGAGCAGCCTGGCTGAGGCACTCAGTGCCATGGTCTGGGTGATTAGTTAGGGCTGGCTGATGGTTGGACTTGGTGAGCTTGGAGGTCTCTTCCAAGCTGGCTGAGTCTGTGACTCTGTTGCAGGTCCCTGTGGCAGAGGACAGCAAAGGCAGCTTGGCATGCTACACCTTCCCACAACAGGGAAACTTCTTTCTGCTTTGCTTTGGCTTTGGTTGGTTGTTTTGTTTCTTTTCTGGATTTTGTTTCTCCTTTTTTGCCAGATGGTTCCCTTGGCACAGCTCTGTTTCTGTTCACTGAGGTGGCCAGAGCCAGGGCACTTCAACACCAGGGTAAAGAGTAAGCTTTGGAGAGCAGCAAGTCTCTGAGGGCTTCACAGGGACCCTTGGAGTTTGCTCATGTGAAGACCTGCTGCCTGCTCCTCCTCTGCCCTCTCACCAAGAGTAAAGCCACAGGCTGTGGCTGGATTCTTCTTGGCTGACAGAGACAGGCCTTTGCTCAGGGCCTCTGCTCAGCTTCAAGCCCTTCAGAGGTGGCAGCCTGCTGCCTGCAGCAGAAGCCGGCAGAGCTCATGGAAGCTGCCACGTCAAGTCTGGGGAGAGGCAGCAGTGTCTCAAGAGAAGACAAAGGATTTTGTTCAGAAGAAACACTACCAAATCCAGATGGATGCAGAGCCCATGTGCTGCCCACAAGCTGTAGCCCTTTGGAAAACTTCTTCCTACCTGCTGGGCTCCAAGCCTGGTGCTCCCCAGGGACTGTGGGCATCCGGCAGCCCACTCCCACCCACACCCCTCTCTGCGTGCTGCCCCTCATGCCTTGGGCTTCTCAGCCTCTGCCTCGAGTTCCTGCAGCTACCTCCTGCCTTTGGGGATGGGAGATGACCTCCAGCACACCTTCAGCTGGATCTGTGCCTCAGGTGATGCTTCCTGCCTTCCCCGGGCTGGGCTGGCACCCTGAGTTACGTCTGGATGCTGTCACCTGCAGAAAGGAGTCACTAAGCCTCTTCTGGCCAGGTGTGCCTTGTAGGACAGATTGCTGCAGCAGTTCAGAGCAGTTCTGGCAGCTTTGCAGGCCAGAGGTTCCTGTGTGGTGCTGTGAAGAGGAGAGGGCAGCGCTGGCCAAGGGTCTGCAGGAGCTCTTAAACCCTGCAGCATCACTACCGCCAGGCACATCAACTTGCACTGACCCCACAAGCCACAGGATGAGTTTTTCCACTTAAGAAGAGGTTTTTAATGTACTCTGCATGCTTTAGCATTGTTAATGGCTTAATGAATTAGGCTAATGATGGCTTTGGAGTTGCATATTGGTCTCGGTACAAATGCTCAGCCTGCTCGGCGGGACTGGAAGGATAATTTCCCTTTCCTTTCAGGCCATTAGGCAGGCTGGGCCGAGGAGGTGCAGAGGCTGGAGGGAGGGGGAGATGAGACACTGCATCAGGCAGCGCTGGTGACTGCCTGATCATCCCACCCAGAGAGCTCTGCAGGTGAGTGAGCCCAGGAAGGCAGCTGGCACGGAGCAGAGGAACCGAGGGAGCACAAAGGGAAGGTGTCAGCTGTCCCTTTGCAGGGAGAGGGAGGAACAAAGGGGCAGAAGGGAGCATGCAGGGGCCAGAGCTCGGGACAGGGTGGCCGTGGAGGGGAGCTACGGTGGCTCAGCTTGTGCTGAAAAGACCACTTGCCATAAAGCCACGTGCTCTACACCAAGACCGCATCTGGAGCAGTTTCCCCTGGCTGCTTGCTGGCATCCTTGCTCAGGACAGCTGGCCACGAGCCTCATGCAGGCAAGTTAGTGACCCAGCAGCCTGTGTACTGCCCTGACCCTCGCACAGTCCTCCTGAGGGGGATTCTGCTAACCCTGCCCCTACAGAACCTGCAAGTCCTCAGTTTGGCTCTCTGCCCTGGGGATGCTCATCCCAGGAAGGACTTAGCTGAAGTTTCTGCCTGATAGGCTGCTCCCAGCACGACTCTTTCCTCACTAACCAAGAGAGGGAAGGAACTGGTGCACCATAATGATTTCTTTTCTCTCCTTAGGCTTGGCTGAATATTGATGTTGGCTCAAACACAAGGAAACAGAACAGCATCTAAGGAGCAGCTCTCAGGAATGCCTTTCATCTCCAAACCAGGCCTGGACATATGGCTGCAAGGCTAAGAGAGGAGCAAACCAAACCTTTCTGCCCTGGACACACACCCAAAAATCCAGTAGCAGAGGAAGGCTGTGGCTGCACTGGAGTGAGTCCAGTGAAGGTCAGACACTGAGGTGGACAGAGCACAGGACAGAGGAGAGCTGGAAGTATTGAGTCTGCTCAGAAAAGGCTTGGAGGATGTAACTGCTGCCTGCAACTCCAGCCTGGGGGTGTCACTAAAAGGACAAATGAAGGCAACACAAAGAAATTCAGAGGCCAGCTTCCTGAGGACCAGGCCTGAAGGAAATTCAGTGCTTCCCACCCCCTCTGCGCTCCTTCGCTCCTGCCCCGTGGGAGCCGGCAGAGTGCCTGGCGCAGGGTTTTGCTGGGATGCTTCCATTGGTTTGCTCCTGGTGCAATCTCCTCCTCTTCAGACAGCAGTCCCAGCAGCCACAAGATGGAAAGATGAGTTGTGCCTGGCTTATGAAGTTGCCAGCTGGGGTTCCAATGAACTATGCTGATCTCATCCATCGTGTGTGACCCCTCTGCCAGCCGCGGCTCCGCTGCAACTTCTCTAATGCGAAAACCACTCCAAGGGTGGAAGCAGCACTCTGTCCTGGTCAGCAATCAGAAGCTCCCAGCTGCTACTTGGGTGAGTGTAAGCTAGCCCCAAAACCTCTCTGAGAGGATTATCTTAGAGGATGAGCAGAGGGCTGGAGCTGCTCTGCTGTGAGGACAGACTGAGAGAGTTGGGGTTGTTCAATCTGGAGAGGAGAAGGCTCCCAGGAGACCTCATTGTGGCCTTCCAGTGTCTGAAAGGGGCTACAGGAAAGCTGGGGAGGGACTTCTGAGGGTGTCAGGGAAGGATAGGACTGGGGGGGATGGAGCAAAACTAGAAATGGGGAGATTGAAATTGGCTGTGAGGAAGAAGTTGTTCCCCAGGAGGGTGGTGGGAGCCTGGCACAGGTTGCCCAGGGAGGGGGTGGAAGCCTCCTGCCTGCAGGTTTTGAAGGCCAGGCTGGATGTGGCTGTGAGCAACCTGAGGTGACCCTGGCCACGGCAGGGGGGGTTGGAACTGGCTGATCCTTGAGGTCCCTTCCAGCCCTGCCAATTCTCTGGTTCTAAAACTCCCCTGCCCCAGTGGGGTGTTGATGATGCAGGCTGTTACTAGTGATCAAGGACTGAGCATGATCAGCCAGGTAGCAAACACAGGCTAATGCTTCCCAAGTGCTGTGCAGTTGTGGATGTGAGACACTGTCAGGAGGCAGAGGAATTATGAGTGCTCACAGGGAGTTTAATGCTGTGCACAAATGGACTGATGAGCTCCTTGGACAAAGGAAGAAGAAAAAGCTGAGCAGAGATGTGGGCTGATATTGGCACTTGCTGAGTTGCCTACGCCTCTGAAAGCACAGATAGGGAAATGTGGAGAGCTCAGGGAAGGGTCATCTCTAAAAGCCTCTTCACAGGGAGCACCCTAATGGTCTCAATCCATTTAGCTTGTCTGAAGATTGAGATGGTTTGAGCACAATTTTGCAAGGATCTATGTGAGGAGGTTATACTTCCAGGTCTATTTATTTAAGGGCTTGTTTATATACAGGGCTTTTAAATCTAGCAGGCAGAGCCATAAAAAAGATTAAGGACAGGATGCCCTAATGTTTTTATTCAGGGACTGTAATTGACCCTCAGATGTTCCACCACAACTCCAGGCGAGATCTTCCATCATGCAGCATTTCAGAGCTGGGTCTTGAGGACTCTTCAGAGGACCAGGGTGTAGCTAAGGGTAAAAGCTCTGGCTTAGCTGCTGCAGAGAGCAAACGATGCTCAGGGTGGTCAGGGCAAAGGGCCTTTCAGAGCAGGTGCCCTTCCAGGGGGCAAGGAGCATCCACAGGGGGCCAGGGACTGTCCCCACACTGAGCTGGCAGCAGTGCTGTGGTGGGTTGAAATTACCGCCCCCCCCCAACATGAAATTGCCAGTCTAGCTCAGCTGGCAGCAAATGAAGCTCTGTTTAGAATCATGGAATCAATAAGGTTGGAAGAGACCTCAGAGATCATCAAGTCCAACCTCTCACCCAAGACCTCACGACTGCTAAACCCTGGCACCAAGTGCCACAGCCAATCCCCGCTTGATCCCCTCCAGGGATGGGCACTCCCCCACCTCCCTGGGCAGCACAGCCCAATGGCTAGCAACTCGCTCTGGGAAGAACTTTCTCCTCACCTCCAGCCTGAGCCTCCCCTGGCACAGCTGCTACAAAGCAAAACTACAATCTGAACTATAGAATGCAATGAATCTGTGCAAAGCAGACAGCGTTGACATGGGCTTACCATTTGTAAACGACACAAAACTGCCCCTGGGCAAATCCAGGGGGCTCACCCACAGCTTCCTCCTCTTCCCTCCCTTCCCCCCCGAACGAGAGAAAACAGGAGAAAAGCAGAGGGTAGCTAATTAGTACTTAGCCACCACAAAGAATGCAGCCAAGGTCAGCAACAGCCAAGCAGAGTATCTGCTAGAGAGGGAAAAAACCCACAGCACCCCCCCAGGAGTTAGTTTACACAAGTCCCTTTGTTAGTAACTGGCCCAAGGGCACTAGTTGGACCTCATCCTTATTTTCCCTTCTCGCATCCCGCGGTCATTTCTTTACATCCTGGCACTTTTACTGAAGACCTGGGGAAGAGTTTCCCAGGCACAGCCTGAAGGTAGCACAGGTGCCAAGGAGGACGAGAGGGCGGGCAGGCAGCAGGAGGCCGATGGCCCAGGAGCTGCAGCATTTCCGAGCAGGCAGCCCTGCATCCGCGCACTGAGCCTGCCAAGGACGCTGGGGACAGCGCAGGCTCTGCCTCTCTCTCCTCCCCTCCCCTCCTTGATTTCCCCTGCCTTGTTGCTGGGTAACTCTGTTTGCCCAGCATGGAAGGGACTCTCTTTTCAGAAGAACTCAAAACCAAAGTGTTTCTTCTTCAAACAGCAGAAATGATTAATCGGAACCTGTGCTTGCTTTCTGGTTTGGGTGCCCTGTACAGCTGCAGCCCACAGGAGAACAACAACAAACAGCAACAAAAAAGAAGGAACAGGCTGTAAAACTTTTCACTACAAACATGAACCCACCTTGTTGCTGCTCCTGGCTAACCTTGCCTCAAAATCAGATCCAACTTCGAGCTTTCAAGGCTGCCGTGAGCGTGGCAGTGCTTAAGACAGGCAAAGAGTGAGCTGCTGATGTTCACAGGCTCACAGGATGCCAGGGGTTGGAAGGGACCTCCAAAGATACTCCAGGTCCACCCCCCCGGCCAGAGCAGGAGCAGAGAATCCAGCACAGGGCACACACAACACATCCAGAGGGGGCTGGGAAGGCTCCACAGAAGGAGACTCCACAACCTCTCTGGGCAGCCTGCTCCAGGGCTCTGGGAGCCTCCCAGGGAAGAAGTTCCTCCTCATGCTGAGGTGGAACCTCCTGTGCTGGAGTTTCCATCCACTGCCCCTTGTCCTATCCCAGGGTGCAAGTGAGCAGAGCCTGTCCCCTCCCTCCTGACCCCCAGCCCTCAGATATTGATAGACATTGATCAGATCCCTCTCAGCCTTCTCCTCTCCAGACTGCACAGCCCCAGGGCTCTCAGCCTCTCCTCATCGGGCAGAGCTCCTGTCCCTCAACCATCCCGGTAGCTCTGTTGTTGCCTGCAGGGGAAGAGTCCTTCCCCCCATCGGCAGGGGCCCTTGCTCTGTTTTGTGCCTGGTCTTCCAGAACACAGGGCTGACTCTTTTTCTCTCTTGGGGACAACCTGCTTCTGCTGCCCCTCCTGCAGCATTTGCACATGCATAGAGGTTCCTCTGTGTTAAGCATCCAGCTCTCTGCAGAGCTGGGCAGAGCTTTGATTTCTCCTTTCATGGCACAGAACCTGCTCATGGGGCTTATCACAGGCATAAAGCTAGCTTGAAATGTGGCCATCAAGCCAGACTTCCCAGCGCTCTCCTTTCACAACGGGTCACCTCTGCAGGGAAGGTTATGGGAGCCAGCGGCGCCTCTGCCTCCTGTGCTGCCCTGGGCGAGCCCTGGCAGACTATTCTTTCCTAAGCGCTGATCAGATTAAGTTGTTATCTCCATCTGAAACGCGGTGGATTTCTCCTCTGGCTGCCACAGCCCACGTCAGAAGGAGATATTCCAGCAGAAGGCAGCCTGCGAGACGCTAATCAGACACCTAACGGGAAATGCTTAGAATAATGAGCTGGGGAAGGGGAAAAAAGAGCTCTCAAATGCATCCCCCGTGGCAGAGGAGGGGCTGGAGGGAAGGCAGTTTGCTGTGGCCCAGGAAAGTGCTGCATTTCTCAGAAAGAGAGACGTGCAGCAGTCCTAAGCCTGCCTTCTGATAACTCTTTAGCAGGCACTGCATCAGTTAGAATGGGCACAGGGGGAATTTTCAGGAGGCAGTGGGGCACTGCCTAGCTTTCATTCCTCTGTATAAATGAGAGGAGTGCAGGGAAGAGCCTATAAATAAGAGCAAAGAATGCAGAAGTCACAGAAACAAGCAGGTTGGAAGAGCCCTCCAAGCTCATCGAGTCCAACCAATCACCCAACCCTGAGTTGCAGGGATGCAGTTCTGTGCCTTAACCCAGGGAAGCATCACCACTTTCAGGCTGTCATGAATCTTCAGCACTGACTGCCCACAGCTAGGTCCTCCCTCTCCTCTCCTGCTCTCAAGCCATGCCCTGCCCCAGGCTGTGCTCCTGCTGCCAGCCATCACCGCCGCGCTCCGGCTCCACCGCTGCGCTTATCGAAGAGCAGGCTGCTGGTGGGTGTGATCCCACTGAGCTCAGGCAAACTCTGGTGAGAAATACATCATACATGACCCTGGATTTAGACACAGCAAGCTGAATCACAGGACAGTGCAAAGCCTCCTTTTGGCTGTGCAGGGCCTTGGGTCAGATCAGGCCTGGCTGGATTTGCTGGCTTCCCTTGGTGTGTGTAGAGGCTCCTGCATCTTCCCACCCACACGGTGCCCAGGCTTTGCCTTTCACCTGCAAGGCATCTCTCTTGCACATAGAACTGTCAGGGCTGGAAGGGACCTCAAGGCTCAGCCAGTTCCAGCCCCCCTGCCATGGGCAGGGACACCTCACACCACAGCAGGTTGCTCACAGCCACCTCCAGCCTGGCCTGCAAACACCTCCAGGCAGGAGGCTGCCACCACCTCCCTGGGCAACCTGTGCCAGGCTCTCACCACCCTCATGGGGAAGATTTATTGCAGCCCCTCCCCTGAGAAAGAGAGGCACCCAAGGGACACATGATTGACACCAATGTGCAGAACTTGCCAAACTATTTCACCCTGGTGCTGACATTAGCAGCTCCCTGGTACCAAGCCCTGCTCCGGGGTTCTCCAAGGGATGACTTCTGTGTATACCAAGCTACAGGCTCCAAGACATAAATGGGCAAAAAACTGGGTAAAATGAGAGGCAGCCTCTTTCCTCACACCTAGCACTCTAAAGTGCTGGGTTTAGTCAGCAGGGGAAGGCTGGAGGCCAGGGGAGTTTGTGTGCCCCCAGCCATCAGCTCCTCTCTCACTGCTGGGCAGGTGCCGGCGTGGGCACCAGGCTTGGTCCTCCCACAGAACTGACTCATCCCAGCAGCTGCCCTGGCTTTTTGCTGCCAGACAATCCTGCTTGAGTGGTTCCTGGAAACGTGGAGCAATGCTTCCATTGTGATTTATTACAGTCACTGAGGTGGAAGCTCAGGAGGAAGGGAACATCAGGCTCT